>WNWK01044657.1:0-15016 GCA_009830355.1 Cherax destructor | reverse complement strand
TACAGAACTAGAATAAACTCAATCATTTTGTCTAGCATTAAGTACTTAGTGAATAAGTCTTTAGAATAAACTGCCCCTAATGCCATGGCATGCCAGTGGCTCTCCTTGCATTACAGTTTTATAATTGTAACTACCAATAACAGTGTACACTTGTAACATGCATCGAAATAAAAATATATTCATTATTATTATTATTATTCCTGCTATGGTACTCGGAGGTCCAGAGCTGGGTGGTATTAATACATGTTATTCCTGCTATGGTACTCGGAGGTCCGGAGCTGGGTGGTATTAATACATGTTATTCTTGCTATGGTACTCGGAGGTCCAGAGCTGGGTGGTATTAATACATGTTATTCCTGCTATGGTACTCGGAGGTCCAGAGCTGGGTGGCACTAATACATGTTATTCCTGCTATGGTACTCGGAGGTCCAGAGCTGGGTGGTACTAATACACGTTATTCCTGCTATGGTACTCGGAGGTCCAGAGCTGGGTGGCACTAATACACGTTATTCCTGCTATGGTACTCGGAGGTCCAGAGCTGGGTGGCACTAATACATGTTATTCCTGCTATGGTACTCGGAGGTCCAGAGCTGGGTGGTACTAATACATGTTATTCCTGCTATGGTACTCGGAGGTCCAGAGCTGGGTGGCACTAATACATGGTATTCCTGCTATGATCCTTGAAGGTCCAGAGCTGGGTGGCACTAATACATGTTATTCCTGCTATGATCCTCGGAGGTCCAGAGCTGGGTGGCACTAATACATGTTATTCCTGCTATGGTACTCGGAGGTCCAGAGCTGGGTGGCACTAATACATGTTATTCCTGCTATGATCCTCGGAGGTCCAGAGCTGGGTGGCACTAATACATGTTATTCCTGCTATGATCCTCGGTCCAGAGCTGGGTGGCACTAATACATGTTATTCCTGCTATGGTACTCGGAGGTCCAGAGCTGGGTGGCACTAATACATGTTATTCCTGCTATGGTACTCGGAGGTCCAGAGCTGGGTGGCACTAATACATGTTATTCCTGCTATGGTACTAGGAGGTCCAGAGCTGGGTGGCACTAATACATGTTATTCCTGCTATGATCCTCGGAGGTCCAGAGCTGGGTGGCACTAATACATGTTATTCCTGCTATGGTATTCGGAGGTCCAGAGCTGGGTGGCACTAATACATGTTATTCCTGCTATGATCCTCGGAGGTCCAGAGCTGGGTGGCACCAATACATGTTATTCCTGCTATGATCCTCGGAGGTCCAGAGCTGGGTGGTACTAATACATGTTATTCCTGCTATGGTACTCGGAGGTCCAGAGCTGGGTGGTACTAATACATGTTATTCCTGCTATGGTACAGTTTTATAATTGTAACTACCAATAACAGTGTACACTTGTAACATGCATCGAAATAAAAATATTATCATTTATTATTATTATTATTATTCCTGCTATGGTACTCGGAGGTCCAGAGCTGGGTGGTATTAATACATGTTATTCCTGCTATGGTACTCGGAGGTCCGGAGCTGGGTGGTATTAATACATGTTATTCTTGCTATGGTACTCGGAGGTCCAGAGCTGGGTGGTATTAATACATGTTATTCCTGCTATGGTACTCGGAGGTCCAGAGCTGGGTGGTATTAATACATGTTATTCCTGCTATGGTACTCGGAGGTCCGGAGCTGGGTGGTATTAATACATGTTATTCTTGCTATGGTACTCGGAGGTCCAGAGCTGGGTGGTATTAATACATGTTATTCCTGCTATGGTACTCGGAGGTCCAGAGCTGGGTGGTACTAATACATGTTATTCCTGCTATGGTACTCGGAGGTCCGGAGCTGGGTGGTACGGTTACAGTTCATGTTCAGTTACATTACAGTTGCAGTATACACATGCCCCCAGTGACCATGACTTCCTTTTCCTGCCTCTTGGGCCGCGAGAGTTTATTGCATTAATTGGCCCTATCTGTCATTTAGACCTCTCACCAGTATATGGCTAGTAATTAGGTCTAGGCTCACCTATTGTACCCTGGAGCCAGTTGACTCAGGTTCAAGCCCCTACGAGAGGCATACTTAAATTTATTATATTTCTAATGTTTTTTTTTTTTTCTTTTTTGTCCGATTCTCGATAATAAGATAACTTAAATTACAAGTTTTAAGTTAGCTCTATATCTGAAATTATCGAAATAACTTAGAATTTCGCCCCACACTGCTAGTTTCCAATTCTAGAGGCCTCAAATCCTCTGGTCAAAATAAATCCTAGAAGAAAATATTCTGTGTGTCTGACCAACATATAAAATTTCGCATTGAAATATAAAATAAGCAATAAATAGGCTTTTCTAAAAACACAATAGCGAATTCGTCGTTTTCTTTGATGCACAGAGCACATTCCACCATAAACCAAGCTCCAAAAAAAAAGGAACTTATACCTTTACCACAAATTCCATTATTATTTAGAGTCCTGTCTCTCTCATTTTAAAAGTAAATACTTGGAATTTCAACATTAAGTCAGATATGCATAAGCTTTATGAATTATCTTATGTAACAAAATCTAGATTTTTAAATATTGGGTAACTCGGCTGGTATAATTGAAGAGCTGGTCAGAGTTGCCGGCGAGGCGTAAGTCAACAAACAAACAAACAAACAAAACAAAATTTTATTTCATTGCAGGTTACATGGGTATTGGAAGTTACAATGTAAATTGAGTGCAAGGAGAGCCACTGACATGCCATGGCATTAGGGGCAGCTTATTCTAGTCCTTAAAAACTAGGTACTTAATATTAGAGAAATTTATTGAGTTTATTCTAGTTAAAAATTATTTTCAAAATTACAATATGATGAAATTTTACTGTTTAAATTATTATATAATGATATTAGATCTTAGATTGTTACAGGTGTTAAGATTCTTGAATGATAATATGGAATTGAGATTATCTTAAGGAAAATAACATTGAGCATTTTGACATTAACTTATAATATGAGTAGGGGGGAACATAATAGTAACATATTATTAAAAATTGAGATTATCGTATAGGAAAGTAACAATGAGCATTTTTCAAAGTAGTTTATAGCATGATCATTTAGGTTTGGGTGAGTAGGTGGTTTTTGAGTTGAGTCTTAAATTGATTTTCAGACAAGATTATCTTAATATTTACTGGTAATGAATTCCAGATTCTGGGGCCCTTTATGTGCATAGAATTTTTACATAGGTTGATATGAACACGGGGTATATCAAAAAGTGATCTGTGTCGTGTGTTGTGGTCATGGGTCCTATTAAAGTTGGTGAGGAGAGTTTTGAGCAGAGGGTTTATATTAGAGTGTAAAGTTTTATATATGTAGTAGGCACAAGAGTAAGTATGAATGTTCTTTACGGTGAGTAGTTTGAGACTTTTGAATATTGGTGGAGTATGCTGTCTAGAGTGGGAATTTGTTATCATTCTGACTGCGGCCTTTTGTTGTGTTATGAGTGGTCTAAGGTGATTTAACGTTGTTGATCCCCATGCACAGATTCCATAGGTGAGATACGGGTAGATAAGTGAATGATAGAGTGCAAGGAGAGCTGATTGAGGTACATAATAGCGTATCTTTGATAATATGCCTACTGTCTTCGAGATTTGTAATATATTAATATTATAATCAGGGGAAAGCGCTAAAAACCGTAAGGGCCTTACAGCTCCTAGGAAATGGAAGACAATCATGTTTGATACGAGGAAGGGTGCGATAGCTCGTTATATGATAGTACAGTATATATATACACTGAGAGGTAGGTAGGTGTGTGTACTCACCTATTTGTGGTTGCAGGTGTCGATTCACAGCTCTTGGGCCCGCTTCTTCTTAAACCTATGTATGAATCCTGCTTCGACGAGTGCGACCATGTTGTAATAGCCCACAAAATGCATGATAAAGAAATAACAGGAAAAGTTAGTAGATAGATCTATAACTTTCTAACAAATATAACAAAATGAGTAATGGTAAACAGAGTAGTCTGAGGCGGCTACAGTGAAAAGCTCGGTTCCACAAGTAAATAAGTTTATTCAGGTATACACAAATACAGTTACATAGATTATCATACATAGCAGCATATGTGTAGAGAACCTAGAATAACCCAAAAAAGTCAGTGACTTATTTCCATTGGGGTCCTTTTAATACCTTATTATTATACAATGTATGAAATATCTTATTATTATACTATAAAGTTATTTACATTTACATGTGTGTTAGCTAAAAAAAATAAAAAAATCATTCTCCTCCTTTTCTGTCGCTACATTCATTAGGTAGCTTTTGGTTCTCTTCTTGAACTGGCTCATGCTATGACTGGCTTTGACATGTGCAGGCAGTCTGTTCCATTCCTTTATTGCTGTACAATAAAAGGTGTTTGAAGCCTGGCCATATGACATTGTATAAGGGCTAGACATAGGGTCCTGCGAGCCTCAGTAGGTAGACACTGTGCTTGTCTGTAGAGGAACTTCAGTCTGGCATTCGTTTTCTTTACTACACTGTTCCCTATCAATTCTCCTGACATGCATGGGTCAAAGGGGATTCCCAGATATTTTACTGAGGAAACTGAAGTGATGGGTTCCCCATTACACCGGACATTAAAATTATTTACCCTTCTTAGTTTGTTTCGTGCCAAAGAGTATGGCTTCTGTTTTCCCGATGTGTAACGATAGTTTGTTGTCTACTAACCATTTGCTGCAGGACTCTAGTTCCAGTGTTAATACATTAGCTATATCTTGTGGGTCTTTACCTGACACTAACAGAGCACTGTCCTCTGCACACAGTTGGAGTTTGCACTTGATACTGATAGGCATGTCATTTACATAACAAAGAAATAATAAGGGACCCAGAATACTACCTTGGGGAACTACACATGTTATCGGCAGTGGTTCTGATTCTGTTTTGTTGATTTTGACAATTTGTTTCCTACTGCTAAGATAGGACTTAACCAGTCTATGGAACCTATGCAGATAACTTTAAAGTTTCTTACATAATATATTGTGGTTGACAGTATCGAAGGCCTTTCCTATGAGGTTCCCTTTCGACATTTCATTTCTCATGTAATCCATCAGATTAATTAGGGAGGTGTCGGTTGAGTAAGAGCTCTTAAAGCCTGATTGTTAACTATGAAGAATGTTGTTGTCAGTAAGATACTTAACTACTTGACAGTACACCGCCCACTCTAGAATTTTGGATAATACACTGCATATACTAACAGGCCTATAGTTGCTGACATCAGACCTACTATTTTTCTTGAAGATAGGAGTAACTCTGGCCTCCTTGAACCCCTCTGGTACGGTATTAGTGGTGATGGACAAATTTATTATGTGAGCAATGGGGATTGCCAATTCAGAGGCACCATCTTTTAGGAACTTATCTGGGCCGGTGCTCTTAGTTGGGTTTAACCTGCTTAGTTCTTTTTGCACGAAGTCATGAGATACACTTACTAGTTGACAACTGTGGGGTTACCCCTTTATTGGTATATGTTTTCAACTTATCAGTCTGTGTTAAAGGTATTTGATGCAGCTAGTAGTTTACTTACTAGTGTTGATGCCACGGTTGTGTAGTATGAATTAAAACAATTTGCCACTTTAGTTGTTTCGTGGCATACCTCATTATCGACATTTAGTACTACGTTAGATCTATCTACGGGTTTATGGCTACATCCCAACTGTTTTAGTTGTTGCCTTTGCGCCTTTTATAAGCCTCTGCACTCTGTTCCTCACCCTTTGGAATTCATTTAGCGCTGCAATATCTTGTCTGTTTTCCTTAAATCTTTTTAGCAACTGGTCTCTGAATTTCATATTATGTAATATCTAACCGCTTTAACTGGTGCAATATTATCAAGGATGGCAGTGAACATTGTTTTGAATTTTTCCCAGGCATCATTTACGTCCATGCAACTTGTTATCACTGTCCAGTCACAATTGTGTAGTCTATTTATCAGTGTTTCTTTATTGTAGTTTCTAGTTGACCTAATTTTTATTGTCCTGTGTAGGCCTACCTGTTCCCTAGTGATTTTCCTGGTACAGTAAATGATGAAATGATCACTAAGGCCTGTGGTAATGACGCCTGACTGACTAATGTTCTCAGAGTTAGTTAGTTTAACATATTTATTATGCACCCCATACCCACCTTGTGGGCGGTAGTCAAAAGATTACAGAGGTACATAATGGGTCCAGGGAATGGACCCCAAAGTTATGATAGCTGAACTAGTTACAAAGGTAATGAACTCGTAATGTTCTCAGAGCGGTTGCAAAATATGTGGTCAATTAGGGTGGCTGAGAACTGTGATATCCGGGTTGGTGTATTAATTAGCTGAGTGTAACTATTTAAATCCAGAATTTGCTTATACCTTTTACATAGCCCGTTATTTTGCTGTTGAAAACAGATATTGAAGTCCCCCAGTATTACTGTCTCGCAATTGTTATCAAGTCCGGACAAGACTCGAAAAGTTTTTTAAGAACTGGTCATGGGTGGGAGGGCGGTAACTAGTTCCTACTAAGATGGGTTTGGTCTTGGGAAGCAACACTTCAAACTATAGAATCTCCAGTTTATTGTTATTCAAATTAGACCTTGAATTATAGGCTGTCATTTCTTATGTAGGCACATACCCCACCACCTTTTCTATTCCTATCTAAGCGTTTTATATTGTAACCTTCTATTTTGACCTCTTCGTCAGTCACCGTATCATCCAACCAGGATTCAGAGATGGATATAACTGCCGCCCTAGTTCTGTTAGCTAGAATCCTAATCTCTGCCAATTTTGGAAAAAGTGATCTTGCATTAACATGAATAAAGTGAAGGGCTGTTTTCATAAAACAATCATTTTTTTTTTTTTTTTTTTTAACACATCGGCCGATTCCCACCAAGGCAGGGTGGCCCGAAAAAGAAAAACTTTCATCATCATTCACTCCATCACTGTCTTGCCAGAAGGGTGCTTTACACTACAGTTATAAAACTGCAACATTAACACCCCTCCTTCAGAGTGCCGGCACTGTACTTCCCATCTCCAGAACTCAAGTCCGGCCTGCCGGTTTCCCTGAATCCCTTCATAAATGTTACTTTGCTCACACTCCAACAGCACGTCAAGTATTAAAAACCATATGCCTCCATTCACTCCTATCAAATACGCTCACACATGCTTGCTGGAAGTCCAAGCCCTCGCACACAAAACTTCCTTTACCCCCTCCCTCCAACCTTTCCTAGGCCGACCCCTACCCCGCCTTCCCTCCACTACAGATTTATACACTCTGAAGTCACTCTGTCTCGTTCCATTCTCTCTACATGTCCAAACCACCTCAACAACCCCTCCTCAGCTCTCTGGACAATCGTTTTGGTGATCCCGCACCTCCTCCTAATTTCCAAACTCCGAATTCTCTGCATTATATTCACACCACACATTGACCTCAGACATGACATCTCCACTGCCTCCAGCCTTCTCCTCGTTGCAACATTCATCACCCATGCTTCACACCCATATAAGAGCGTTGGTATAACTATACTCTCATACATTCCCTCTTTACTTCCATGGACAAGGTTCTTTGTCTCCACAGACTCCGAAGTGCTCCACTCACCCTTTTCCCTCATCAATTCTATGATTCACCTCATCCTTCATAGACCCATCCGCCGACATGTCCACTCCCAAATATCTGAATACATTCACCTCCTCCATACTCTCTCCCTCCAATCTGATATCCAATCTTTCGTCACCTATTATTTTTGTTATCCTCATCACCTTACTCTTTCCTATATTCACTTTCAATTTTCTTCTTTTACACACCCTACCAAATTCATCCACCAACCTCTGCAGCTTCTCTTCAGAATCTCCCAAAAGCACAGTGTCATCAGCAAAAAGCAACTGTGACAACTCCCACTTTGTATTTGCTTCTTTATCTTTTAGCCCAACACCTCTTGCCAAGACCCTCGCATTCACTTCTCTTACAACCCCATCTATAAATATATTGAACAACCACGGTGACATCACACATCCTTGTCTAAGGCCCACTTTTACTGGGAAATAGTCCCCTTCCCTCCTACACACTCTAACCTGAGCCTCACTATCCTCATAAAAACTCTTCACTGCTTTCAGTAACCTTCCTCCTATTCCATACACCTGCAACATCTGCCACATTGCCCCCCTATCTACCCTATCATACCCTATCAATATATGGCAAGGGGTCATTTGTATTAAAAATAGGTAAATCAATGTCATCATTGCTAAAGGGTAACTGTGCCAAAGTGCATTTGTTACAAACAAAATGAAATCTGGCACCATTACCATAATCGAACACACATCCATTATGCACAAACCTCTTACACAATTTACATAAGTTATATTTATTGTTCTTCTTTCGTACCTTACTACAGTGTATACATATGTCTGTTGGTGTCTGAGATAATAAGAATGGTTCTATTGTCTCACATTGACCTATCTGTGCATTACATATAGAGTTAAGGTTATCATTCCTAGCTACTAGACCGTCATTATTACCGTCACTCCCTGTATGCCTGCTACACTCCCTGCATGCCTGCTACACTCCCTGCATGCCTGCTGCACTCCCTGCATGCCTGCTACACTCCCTGCATGCCTGCTACACTCCCTGCATCGTTGCTACACTCCCTGCATGCCTGCTACACTCCCTGCATGCCTGCTACACTCCCTGCATCCTTGCTACACTCCCTGCATGCCTGCTACACTCCCTGCATGCCTGCTACCCTCCCTGCATTCTTGCTACACTCCCTGCATCCCTGCTACACTCCCTGCCGTATTTCTGAGCCTCTTTACCACAGGGCTGGCACTAGGAGCTTTCTTTGGACCCATGGTGGCTTATTTAGCAGTTGCAGGCACTAAAAACAGTGGAAAAATGACAAAATGTATGGTATGAATGCGTGGGTGGCGCTCACTCGCTGGTAAACAATGGCACACTGACTGTGGATGGCACGTTGTGCCGTTCTAGGGCACGTGCAAGCGTCCAAGATGAATAGCATCGTAAACTGAGCCAATATTTTTACGGAAAAATGTATCGCTAACCGAATTTAGCGTAATCCGGGGGTCCACTGTAAGTGTATTATTGTAAGTGCTTTTGTAAGTGTATTTTTGGGGGTTTGAAATGGACTAATCTAATTTACATTATTCCTTATGGGAACAAATTCGTTCGGTAACGGCACTCGAACTGCCTTCTGGAACGAATTATGGCCGACACTCGGGGTACCACTGTACTACATAAGTATATGATAATTGTAGTTATGTGTACCTGCGCCTAAATAAACTTACTTTTAATCCCTCCATGTCCTGCTAGGTGGGGTATTACAGTGCTTTCACTCTAAAGATGGTTAGGAATAATGCAGTTTTTGAGGCTTATTTGAATAGTGACGTCCATGTAATTCTGTCAATAGTTATTGAATGAGTGATGATGAATGTTTCTTCTTCCTTGGGTTACCCTATCTTGGTGGGAAATAACGATCATAGTTAAAAATGCTTTTATCCATAATTAACAAACTTGTTGACTATGAAGGGATTAACATTCAAACAAAGGCTTAACTATAAAACATGTATTTATAAATTCTAAATAACATTAATATATCACATACATACACTGTATTCAATATTAAAAAGTTTTAAATGTGAAAGTGAACATAGATAAGAGCGAGGTGATGAGGGTATCAAACGATTTAGATAAAGAAAAATTGGATATCACATTGGAGAGAGGGAGTATGGAAGAAGTAAATGTTTTCAGATATTCAGGAGTTGACTTGTCAGTGGATGGGTTTATGAAATTTGAGGTTAACCATAGAACTGATGAAGGAAAAATGGTGAGTGGTGTGTTGAGGTATCTGTGGAGACAAAAAACGTTATCCATGGAGGCAAAGAAGGGAATGTATGAAAGTATAGTGGTACCAACACTCTTATATGGGTGTGAAGCATGGGTTGCAAATGCTGCAGCGAGGAGGAGGCTGGAGGCAGTGGAGATGTCCTGTCTAAGGGCAATGTGTGGTGTAAATATTATGCAGAAAATTCGGAGTGTGGAAATCAGGAGGAGGTGTGGAGTTACTAAAAGTATTTGTCAGAGGGCTGAAGAGGGGTTGTTGAGGTGGTTTGGTCATTTAGAGAATGGATCAAAGTAGAATGACTTGGAGAGCATATAAATCTGTAGTGGAAGGAAGGCGGGGTAGGGGTTGTCCTCGAAAAGGTTGGAGGGAGGGGGTAAAGGAGGTTTTGTGGGCAAGGGGCTTGGACTTCCAGCAAGCATGTGTGAGCGTGTTAGATAGGAATGAATGGAGATGAATGGTTTTTGGAGGGAAATCTAAACTATCGTATCTGAGCGCCTTTGCAAATACAGTGATTATGTATAAGTGATGGTGAAAGTGTTGAATGATGATGAAAGTATTTGTTTTCCCTTTTGGGTCACCTTGCCTCGGTGGGAAACGGCCGACGTGTTAAATAAATAAATAAATAAATAAATATATATATATATATATAATATATAGTAGTATAGTTGGTAGACAGCAACCACTCAGGGAGGTACTACCATCCTGCCAGGTGACTGTGAAACAGAAACCTGAAACTGTTTTACATGATGGTAGGATTGCTGGTGTCTTTTTTCTGTCTCATAAACATGCAAGATTTCAGGTACGTCTTGCTACTTCTACTTACACTTAGGTCACACTACGCAAACATGTACACGTTTATTGTATACACACTCATCTGAGTTTTCTTTGATTTTATCTTAATAGTTCTTGTTCTTATTGCTTTTCCCTTTCATATCCATGGGGAAGTGGAATAAGAATCTTTCCTCCGTAAGCCATGCGTGTTGTAAAAGTCAACTAAAATGCCGGGAACAATGGGCTAGTAACCCCTTTTCCTGTATAGCTTACTAAAAAGAAGAAGAAGAAAATCGTCAAAGTGGGATGTTTGAATGTGCGTGGATGTTTTGCGAATGATAAGAAAGAGATGATTGTAGATGTTATGAATGAAAAGAAGCTGGATGTCCTGGCTTTAAGTGAGACAAAGCTGAAGGGGGTAGGAGAGTTTCAGTGGGGAGAAATAAATGGGATTAGATCAGGGGTTTCAAATAGAGTTAGAGCTAAAGAAGGAGTGGCAATAATGTTGAATAATCAGTTATGGCAGGTAAAGAAGGAATATAAATGTATAAATTCAAGGATTATGTGGAGTAAAATAAAGGTTGGATGTGAAAAGTGGGTTATAGTAAGTGTTTATGCACCTGGAGAAGAGAGAAGTGTAGAAGAAGAGAGAGATTTTGGGAAATGTTGAGTGAGTGTGTGGGGAGTTTTGAACCAAGTGAGAGAGTAATTGTGGTTGGGGATCTTAATGCTAAAGTGGGTAAAAATGTTGTGGATGGAGTAGTAGGTAAATTTGGGGTGCCAGGGGTAAATGTAAATGGGGAGCCATTAATTGAGCTATGTGTAGAAAGAGGTTTGGTAATAAGTAATACATATTTTATGAAAAAGAGGATAAATAAATATACAAGGTATGATATAGCACGTAAGGAAAGTAGTTTGTTGGATTATGTATTGGTGGATAAAAGGTTGATGAGTAGGCTTCAGGATGTACATGTTTATAGAGGGGCAACGGATATATCAGATCATTATTTGGTTGTAGCTACAGTTAGAGTAAAAGGTAGATGGGACAAAAGGAAAATGGCAACAGCAAGTAAGAGAGAGGTAAAAGTGTATAAACTAAGGGAGGAGGAAGTTAGGGTGAGATATAAGCAACTATTGGCAGAAAGGTGGGCTAGTGCAAGTAGGAGTAGTGGGGGTTGAAGAGAGTTGGGATAGTTTTAAAAATGCAGTATTAGAATGTGGGGCAGAAGTTTGTGGTTATAGGAGGGTGGGTGCAGGAGGAAAGAGGAGTGAGTGGTGGAATGAAGAAGTAAAGGGTGTGATAAAGAGAAAAAGGTAGCTTATGAGAGGTTTTACAAAACAGAAGTGTTAGTAGAAGAGCAGAGTATATGGAGAGTAAAAGAAAGGTGAAGAGAGTGGTGAGAGAGTGCAAAAGAAGAGCGGATGAAAGAATGGGAGAGGATCTGTCAAGAAATTTTGCTGAAAACAAGAAAAAATTTTGGAGTGAGATAAACAAGGTAAGAAAGCCTAGGGAACGAATGGATTTGTCAGTTAAAAACAGAGTAGGGGAGTTAGTAGATGGGGAGCTGGAGGTATTGGGTAGATGGCGGGAATATTTTGAGGAACTTTTAAATGTCGATGAAAAGAGGGAGGCGATAATTTCATGTACTGGCCAGGGAGGTACAACATCGTTTAGGAGTGAAGAGGAGCAGGATGTGAGTGTGGGGAGGTGCGTGAGGCATTACGTAGAATGAAAGGGGTAAAGCAGCTGGAATTGACGGAATCATGACAGAAATGTTAAAAGCAGGGGGGGATATAGTGCTGGAGTGGTTGGTATTTTTGTTTAATAAATGTATGAAAGAGGGGAAGGTACCTAGGGATTGGCAGCGAGCATGTATAGTTCCTTTATATAAAGGGAAGGGGATAAAAGAGAGTGTAAAAATTATAGGGGAATAAGTTTACTGAGTATACCAGGTAAAGTGTATGGCAGGGTTATTATTGAAAGAATTAGAGGTAAGACAGAGAGTAGGATTGCAGATGAGCAAGGAGGCTTTAGAGTGGGTAGGGGATGTGTAGATCAAGTGTTTACAGTGAAGCATATATGTGAACAGTATTTAGATAAAGGTAGAGAAGTTTTATTGCATTTATGGATTTAGAAAAGGCATATGATAGAGTGGATAGGGGAGCAATGTGGCAAATGTTGCAAGTGTATGGAATAGGTAGTAAGTTACTGAAGGCTGTAAAGAGTTTTTATGAGGATAGTGAGGCTCAGGTTAGGGTGTGTAGGAGAGAGGGAGATTACTTCCCGGTAAAAGTAGGTCTTAGACAGGGTTGTGTAATGTCACCATGGTTGTTTAATATATTTATAGATGGGGTTGTAAAAGAAGTAAATGCTAGGGTGTTGGGGAGAGGGTGGGATTAAATTATGGAGAATTAAATGCAAAATGGGAGTTGACACAGTTACTTTTTGCTGATGATACTGTGCTTATGGGAGATTCTAAAGAAAAGTTGCAAAGGTTAGTGGACGAGTTTGGGAGAGTGTGTAAAGGTAGAAAGTTAAAAGTGAACATAGATAAGAGTAAGGTGATGAGGGTATCAAACGATTTAAATAAAGAAAAATTGGATATCACATTGGAGAGAGGGATTATGGAAGAAGTAAATGTTTTCAGATATTTGGGAGTTGATGTGTCAGCAGATGGGTTTATGAAGGATGAGGTTAACCATAGAATTGATGAAGGAAAAAGGTGAGTGGTGCATTGAGGTATCTGTGGAGACAAAAACGTTATCCATGGAGGCAAAGAAGGGAATGTACGAAAGTATAGTGGTACCAACACTCTTATATGGGTGTGAAGCATGGGTTGCAAATGCTGCAGCGAGGAGGAGGCTGGAGGCAGTGGAGATGTCCTGTCTAAGGGCAATGTGTGGTGTAAATATTATGCAGAAAATTCGGAATGTGGAAATTAGGAGAAGGTGTGGAGTTACTAAAAGTATTTGTCAGAGGGCTGAAGAGGGGTTGTTGAGGTGGTTTGGTCATTTAGAGAGAATGGATCAAAGTAGAATGACTTGGAGAGCGTATAAATCTGTAGGGAAGGAAGGCGGGGTAGGGTCGTCCTAGAAAAGGTTGGAGGGAAGGGGTAAAGGAGGTTTTGTGGGCGAGGGCTTGGACTTCCAGCAAGCATGTGTGAGCGTGTTAGATAGGAGTGAATGGAGACGAATGGTTTTGGGACATGACGATCTGTTGGAGTGTGAGCAGGGTAACATTGTGTGAAGGGATTCAGGGAAACCAGTTAATTGATTTAGTTGGACTTGAGTCCTGGAAATGGGAAGTACAATGCCTGCACTTTAAAGGAGGGGTCTGAGATAGTGACAGCTGGGAGGGACTTTTCTCAGCTGTAGTATCTGAGCTCCTCTGCAAAGACAGTGATTATGTATGAGTGTGGTGAAAGTGTTGAATGATGATGAAAGTTTTTTCTTTTGGGGATTTTCTTTCTTTTGGGTCACCCTGCCTCGGTGGGAGACGGCCGACTTGTTGAAAAAAAAATATATATATATATATATATATATATATATATATATATATATATATATATATATATATATATATATATATATATATATATACACACACACACACACACACACACGCTGCAGCATTTGCAAGCACATAAAGAAACTAGAGAAAGTGCAAAGGTTTGCGACAAGGTTAGTTCCACAACTCAGGGGCTGTCCTATGAAGAAAGGCTGAGGAAAATAGGACTAACAACACTGGAGGAAAGAAGGGTCAGAGGAGACATGATAACGACATACAAAATACTGCGGGGAATCGACAAGGTAGACAGTGACAGGATGTTCCAGAGAGGGAACACAGAAACAAAGGGACACAACTGGAAGCTAAAGACTAAGATGAGTCAAAGGGATGTTAGGAAGCATTTCTTCAGCCACAGAGTAGTCAGGAAGTGGAATAGTCTAGAGAAAGACATAGTGGAGGCAGGAACCATACACAGTTTTAAGACGAGGTATGATAAAGCTCATGGAGCAGGGAGAGCAGATACCCAGTAGCGGGCAGCGCAGAGGCGGGGCCAGGAGCTGAGTCTCGACCCCTGCAACCACAATTATGTGAGTACACACACACACACACAGTGGTACCTCGGTTAACGATGGTCCCCAAACTCGCCCTTTTATGTAAAATTATTTTTTTAAATGCTTTTGTAAGTGTATTTTTGGGAGTCTAAAAGGACTAGTCTATTTTACATTATTCCTTATGGGGATAAATTCATTTGGTAATGGCACTTGAACAGCATTCTGGAATGAAAAAATATCGTTAACCGAGGTACCACTGTACAGTCATACCTCGTGTTACGATGCTGTCATCTTACGTTATTTTCGAGTAACGATATTTATAACGTAAAAAATGATTGCGAGTAACGATGTTTGCTTCGTG
>WNWK01044656.1:0-15016 GCA_009830355.1 Cherax destructor | reverse complement strand
TGAGGGCTCTTCTGTTCATTAATTCTTTTTCCTCTGAAAGAACCTTCTCTGCCTCCTTGCACTTGCTCTACTGTATCTATCATTTCTTATTTATTGTCTGTCTCCATTTCCTTTCCCAGTGAACCTCCTGCAGGAACTTTTGCCCGTAGTTTCTTTAAAGTCTGTTTGTCTCTTTTGGTACCGTTTCTCTCCACCTGTAGCTCTACAATGTACTTCAAAGTCTCAGCACCATATGGTCACTGCTCCCAGGCTCTCAAAAATGTCTTCAATATCTGAGCTGTTCAGGGTGAATTCAAGGTCTAGTCTTGCTGGTTCATCTTCTCCTCTCACTCTGGTCGTGTCCCTGACATGTTTTTGCATCAGGTTTTCCAGTACCACATCCATCATCTTGTCTCTCCAAGTTTCTGGACCCCCACGTGGTTCTTGGTTCTACCAGTCGATCTCCCTGTGGTTGAAATCGCCCATGACCAGTAGCCTCGCTCTGCTCATGTGCGCTTTTCTTGCCACCTCCGCCAGAGTGTCCACCATCGCTCTGTTGTTCTCATCATATTCCTCACCTGACCTGCAGTTCTGTGGTGGGTTATACATCACTGCAATGACTATCTTGTGCTCCCCAGACTGGATGGTACCTACTATGAAGTCCCTTTCTCTACACACCTCCATTCCTTTCATTTCTTCGAATCTCCAACTGTTCCTTACAAGCAGTGCTACCCCACCTCCCCCCCTGCTCCTTCAATCTTTCCTCAGGATCTGATATCCCTGTGGGAAGATTGCATCTGTTACTCTCTCCTTTAGTTTAGTTTCTGTGACACCTATGATGTCTGGGGACACCTCACCTATTCTTTCGTTCCACTCTTCATACTTATTCGTAATTCCATGCACGTTTGTGTACAAAACCTTCAACCTTGTTTCCAATACTGTGGCCCTAGGGAGAGCTTGGTGGGTTGGGGGGGGTGTGGGCATGGTGCCCATAGGAGGTTGCAGCATGGGTGGGGGGGATTGTATGGTTGGGGTATGGGTTGGTGGGTTGGAGTTTGTGGTAGGGGTGGGGGGTAACTGTGATGGTGGGTTTTGGGGGGGTTGCTGGGATGGGGACAGGGGGACTGATGAGTGTGTGTGGTGTTAAAGTGTATGGTTGTTGTGGGGTTTTTGTGATTTGAGGCTCGCCGTGGGTACTTCCAGTGTGTGTGTTTGTCCTGCTTGGGCTTGGTGTCCTCCGTATCTCGCTGTCTCCTCTCTCTCCTCTCTTCACCTTCTTATCTTCTCCTTCCTGGCCTCCCTTTCTTCCTGCATTCTGTCCCGATCTAGGTATACATTCTGGTACCCTGATTCGTCCTCAGCCGTGCTTTCTCTTGCAGGATCGTGGTGTGGGCTGATTCTGCCTTGAAGATTACCTTGAGAGGTCGATTTCTTCCCCTTGTGTACCACCCGATTCTCCGAAAATTTGTCACTTGGGACGTGTCTCTTCCCTATTGCTAGTATGATACCTTCGATCCTTTCTTTCTCCTCCTGTTTTCTTCTGTCGAGGGGGTCCCCTTTGACTTCTTCAGGCCATAGATAAAGATCAATTTCTCCCTTTCCTCCTCCCACTGTGTCTCCCATTGCCTCGTCAGAGATGCATTAGCCTCTCCCGGTGCTGTCATTGTTGTATCCCCATGTTCCTTTGTGTGTCCGACCTGCTCATGCATCCCTGTCCGCTCTTGTGTGTTGTTAGTATCCTGCTCGTCTTGCTTCGGGCCCCACGTGTGTCTGCTAGTGCCTGTGCATACAAGAGTTCTCCTTTTTTCTCCTCATTCCCTTTGGCTGTGTCTGATGCACAAGCTCCGAGCGCCGTTTCTGGCCAGTTACTTTTGTCTCTATTCTGTGTCAGTCTCTGCAGCTTCACTTCTAAGATCTGAATCTTGGCTTCTGCATTTTTGACTTGCATTTCCCATTTTCTACTTTCCTCAGCTATCCTCTTCTCCATTCCCTCGCTGATCCCCAATATCTTCCTCTCCCATTCCTTTTCCCTTTTATTGAGTTCCTACTCCCACTGTGGCCTTCCCAGATCGGCCATCATTCTCCTTGTTGACCCCCCTCTTCCTGAGCCGCCCATATTCCCATATTTCCGCCCTTGCGGATGTAGTGAGAGTATCAGAAGAAGGGGGAAAGAAGAGGGATAGGGAAGGGGTGAGGGGGAGAGAGATAGCTTAGAGGAAGTGTGGAAGAGGGTGGATAGAGAGATAGAGAGAGAGGGAGAGGGAGGTAGAGAGATAGAGAGAGAGATAGGTAGAGAGAGAGGGAGGTAGAGAGATAGAGGGAGAGAGATAGAGGGAGAGAGATGGAGGGAGAGAGAGAGATAGAGGGAGAGGGGGAGTGAGAGAGGTAGGGAGAGGGAGAGAGAGAGGTATGGAGAGGGAGGGATAGGGAGGGGGAGAGGGAAGTATAGAGAGGGAGGGAGGGAGAGAGAGAGGGAGGGTGTGTGTGAGGGAGATAGGGAAGGAAGAGAGAGAGAGAGAGAGAGAGAGAGAGAGAGAGAAGAGAGAGAGAGAGAGAGAGAGAGAGAGAGAGAGAGAGAGGGATGGTGTGTGTGTGAGGGAGGGAGGGAGGGAGGGAGGGAGAGAGAGAGAGGGAGGGTGTGTGTGTGAGGGAGAAAGGGAGGGAGAGAGCGAGGGGGAGATAGATTTTCAGAAAGTTTGGACTACTATCCTAATATTATGCTAGAATTTTGCAGGTACTAATTCTATAAACGAATAATAATACTAAGCTAGGCTGTGTGTGTGTGTGTGTGTGTGTGTGTACTCACCTAATTGTACTCACCTAATTGTGGTTGCAGGGGTCGAGTCTCAGCTCCTGGCCCCGCCTCTTCGCTGTCTGCTACTGGGTCACTGCTCTCCCTGCTCCATGAGCTTTATCATACCTTGTCTTAAAACTATGTATGGTTCCTGCCTCCACTATATCTTTCTCTAGTCCATTCCACTTCCTGACTACTCTGTGGCTGAAGAAATGTTTCCTGACATCCCTTTGACTCATCTGAGTCTTCAGCTTCCAGTTGTGTCCCCTTGTATCTGTGTTCCCTCTCTGAAACAACCTGTCACTATCTACCTTGTCAATTCCCGCAGTATTTTGTATGTCGTTATCATGTCTCCTCTGACCCTTCTTTCCTCCAGTGTTGTTAGTCATATTTCCTCAACCTTTCTTCATAAGACAGACCCTGAGTTGTGGAACTAACCTTGTCGCAAACCTTTGCACTTTCTCTAGTTTCCTTACGTGCTTGACCAGGTGTGGGTTCCAGACTGGTGCTGCATATTCTAGTATGGGCCTGACGTACACGGTATACAGTGTCTTGAACGATTCCTTGTTAAGGTAACGGAACGCTAATCTAAGGTTTGCCACACGCCCATATGCTGCCGCAGTTATCTGGTTGATGTGTGCCTCCGGAGACGTGCTAGGCGTTATACTCACTCCAAGGTCTTTCTCCTTTGCCGAGGTTTGTAGCCTTTGTCCGCCTAGCTTGTACTCTGTCAGCGGTCTTCTTTGCCCTTCTCCGATCCTCATGACTTTGCATTTGGAGGGATTGAATTCGAGAAGCCAACTGCTAGACCAGATGTCGAGCTTGTCCAGGTCTGTTTGCAGCCCTGCCTGGTCCTCTTCTGATGTGATTCTCCTCATTATTTTCACATCATCCGCGAATAGAGACACTTCTGAGTCTATCCCATCCGTCATGTCATTTACATAAACCAGGAATAACACTGGTCCTAGGACTGACCCCTGCGGTACAGTGTGTGTGTGTGTGTGTGTGTGTGTGTGTGTGTGTGTTCAATAATATAAGTCCCTCTAAGTCCTGGGTTCTCTACGTGTGCTGCTATGTGTATGTATTGTGTGTGTGTGTGTGTGTGTGTGTGTGTGTGTGTGTGTGTGTGTATGTGTGTGTGTGTAGGAGGTGGGGAGGGAAGTGGTTAGTGGTCAGGCTGCTGTAGGCCTAACTGTGTGTGTGTGTACGTGTGTGTGCGCCTGTCCTCACTGCATTGATTTAATTAGAATATTTCACTCTGACGGCCTTCTGGGTTATCCTAGGCTCCCTACACGTATGTTGCCGTATGATAGCCTATCACTGTACTCGTGTATACCTGTATACTTTGCCTACTTATTGAATAAACGCTGTCAAGAGTATTCTAGTGATCTTAGCGCCTGCGCGCGCACTCTGCCTCGTTGTCCTACTTATACCTCCACATTTGTTCCTTACAATAAAGTGTTAACTACCCTAGGATGATAGTCAGCTTTCCGGAGCAGGGATTATTGACCCCCAGCTATCAGTAATTCAGGGTCGGACTCAGCCCCCCCCCCCCCATACAACCACAACTAGGCTCTGTACTTTGCTCTGCTGTGTAATAGTTGCAGTTTCTGTTGGAATCATGTAAGTCATTTAATAATAGGTTGATGTCAGGATCAATGCCTGTAATCATAAGATTTGGTGTGATTCTATAACTAGACTTGAGAACAATGGATTATGCTAAACTTAATAATATGGTACTAGATTAAATTCTTACTAACTATTGGATTATTACAATGTTGAACAATTGTTCACAGATATATAGGATATTTGAACAATGTTGATGATTTACTAATTGGACTGGCTAATGGATGGTTAAAATAATTACTATGACTAGTATTAAATTGTTTTGGACAATTATTTGGATTCAATATTGCACTGGTTGAAACTTTAGAGTTTAAAAAAGGCAATAAGAGTAAATAAATGCAAATAACTACTGGGCTAATAGTAAAAATGGTTTTGATCAAATTTTAAGCAGATAAAGTGATGGCTAATGGTAAATATGTATTTAAAAATATAAGCAAATAATTGCAATTATTTGGTAGTTGCTTCTAATACAAGAAATATAAAATAAGTCACATATAATATAAGGTAGTTGTTTTAATACAAGAATACAAGATAAGTCACACAATTTACCACAATGATGTGGTGAATTTCAAATATATAATAAAGTAATTGAAATAATTAAGAAAGATTTATTGATCTAAAAATGTAGACTATGAGGTAGAGTTGTTGCTGAATATAAAAGCTTGGATATTTAGCAATAGTAGGTTAATAAAAGTAAAAAAATAAAATAAGATTGGACAATTAAGTAAAAAAAAAATATAAAGAATAGGGCAATAATGATAATAAGAAATTTAGATTGAATTAATAGTTAATTAATAAAAATGTAAGAATGTTATAAGTGTATAAAATTGGCAAAAAATAAGGCAGTAATAAGGTAAATACTGCACAATACAGTACAATAAAAAAAGTTTTGAAGTATAGCACTAAGTTAACTTTGACAATTTACTGCTGTCAGATTGTCAATTGAAGTGAATAACTAGGGTTTGTAGAGATTAAACTGATAAAGAATTAGTTTTAATAACACTAATTGCGGAAAGTGGGTATAAACTGCGTTATTCCAGTTCAGTGAGGCCGGAATCTCTGAGGAACTTTTTCAGTTCGTGTTCAGTAGAAATAGTATATCTCCTTCTGCTGTACCAGCACCTACCCACCCACAGCCACACTCTTCACACACTACTGTACCAGCACCTACCTACCCACACACACACTTCACACACTATTGCACTATCTCACACACAGGACACTTCACACCACCTGAAAATTGCCATCCCCTGCAGGTCCTTCCGGCCAGCACCCCTAATAAAACCTTCAAGCCCACTCACCCTCCAACCCTCTCCCTTCCCCTCCTTCACCCACTGCCTTTTCCCTACCTCACCCGCTCTTTCTCCCTTTCTTCCTCTCTTCACCTTGTCTTCCCATCTCTCTCCCACTCTATCTCCCTCTTCTTCTCTTTTTTTTCTCCCTCTCTGCCTCACTTTTCTCCTCTCACTCCCCCTACTCTCTTTTTTTTTACACAGGGATTGACAAGGTTAGGTTAGGATTCCTAACTTTATTCACAAGCTATTGACAAGTTTAGGATTCCCAACTTTATTGACAAACTAAGAGCTGTTACCTGCAAAAGATTATTTAAAACCCCTTTTTTTATTGTTATGAAACATACATGTATGGAACAGGAGGAAGTTAGAGCCATCTGTGGGCTAGCAATTTCATTTGATCAGCTGGCTTTATTTCGTTGATATCAATATGCTGTACGACCATGTTCCAGATTCGAGTCATCCTGGGAGTTAATGATCTCAGATGTAGCGATGTCCTGGAGAAGGGTACAGAGTGAAGTTGCTGCTTGTTGCCCGTCTTGTGGTGTAAAAGCTCACTTCTCACTGTCCTCGGAGTGGAGCCAAGTGTGGTACTTTGACACTTTTTCCCTTATATATAACAGTAAGACCGCCCACATCTCTCCTTTGTTAAAGGCTCTGCTGAAATGATATATATATCCAGGGTGGGTTCAGGCGAAAGATGAGGCGTCTTGATTTGTTTTCTATTCTGTCAAGAAGTCACAGATGAGAGGGGAGCAGGCAATCGAAGAAAGTGGAGCATACTCAAGGTGTGAGCTTACTTGTGCTTCATACAGAATCTTACAACCTCTACTGTCAAGTAGATGCGAGATACGTCGAAGTTCAGTAAGCTTCCTGGCCGCCTTTACCAGGTTTACAACGTGGTTCTTCATGGTTAGTTTGGAGTCGAATTTCACTCTAAGGATATCAACTTCCTCCCCAGGTACCAACACTCTTCCATTCATATTTACCACTGCTCCAGCTTTACCATCATGGTCGTGACCTGGTCGCGGGCTGGTCGTGGACCGGGCCGCAGGGGCGTTGATCCCCGGAATGCCCTCCAGGTAGAGACCATCATCATTTGTGTTTTCTGAGGAGCAAATGTTACCTGTCATCTTTTACCCAAGCCGATATAGATGTAAGCTGGTGATTGATGTAGCTTAGAGCAGCTGGCATTTCCTCTCTTGGATAAGTATATATCAGTGTGCAGTCATCTGCATATGCATGGCATTCTGGGATGAGATGGAAGAGGTTGTTAAAGTAGACATTTCATAACAATGGCCAAAACATGCTTCACTGTGGAACACTTACCCCAATAGGATGTATTGCTGACTCTGTCCCATTGATAACTACACTTAGAGATGTACCTTGAAGGTAATCACTGAGGAGACAATGTGTAGAGCCTGCAATTCCCAGTGCTTGCAGTTTTGTCACTTCCTCTCTCTCTCTTTCCTTCTCTTTTACTCTCTTCCTCTCCTACCCTCTCTCTCTCCCTCTCACACACTCCTCAATTATTCTTCGCTACTCTCCATTTCCCTTCTCCTCTCTCACTCTCTTTCTTTCACACCCAAGTACACACACACACACACACTGCTTGTAAGGAACCGTTGGAGATTCGAGGAAATGGAAGGAATGGAGGTGTGTAGAGAAAGGGACTTCATAGTAAGTACCATCCAGTCTGGGGAGCACAAGATAGTCATTGCAGTGATGTATAACCCACCACAGAACTGCAGGAGGCCAGGTGAGGAATATGATGAGAACAACAGAGCGATGGTGGACACTCTGGCGGAGGTGGCAAGAAAAGCGCACATGAGCAGAGCGAAGCTACTGGTCATGGGCGATTTCAACCACAGGGAGATCGACTGGGAGAACCAAGAACCATGTGGGGGTCCAGAAACTTGGAGAGCCAAGATGATGGACGTGGTACTGGAAAACCTGATGCACCAACATGTCAGGGACACGACCAGAGTGAGAGGAGAAGATGAACCAGCAAGACTGGACCTTGTATTCCCCCTGAACAGCTCAGATATTGAAGACATAACACACGAGAGCCCCCTGGGAGCCTGTGACCATATGGTGCTGAGCTTTGAGTACATTGTAGAGCTACAGGTGGAGAGGGAAAACGGTACCAAAAGAGACAAACCAGACTTTAAAAGAAGAAACTAAACGGGCATGAGGAATTTCCTGCAGGAGGTTCAGTGGGAAAGGGAAATGGAAGGACAGACAATAAATGAAATGACGGAATATGTAGGGGCAAAGTGCAAGGAGGCAGAGGAAAGGTTTATACCCAGAGGAAAAAGATTAAACGGGAAGGCCAGAAAGAGCCCCTGATTTACCCAAAGGTGCAGGGAGGCAAAGACTCAGAGTGACAGAGAATGGAAAAGGTAATAAAGGCAAATAACCCAAGTAAACAAAGAGATTAGTAGAAGAGCTAGAAACGAGTATGCACAGGTACGGAGGGAGGCCCAGAAACAGTACGAAAACGACATAGCACCGAAAGTTAAGTCCGACTCAAAACTGATGTACAGTCACATCAGAAGGAAGACAACAGTCAAGGACCAGGTGATAAGGCTGAGGAGAGAAGATGGGGAACTCACAAGTAATGATCAAGAGGTATGTAAGGAGCTCAACTTGAGGTTTAAGGAAGTATTCACAGTGGAGGAAGGAAGGCAGCTGGGTAGACAGGACGGGGTGAGTAACCAACAAGTTATGTATCAAGTGCTAGAGGGCATACACACAACTGAGGAGGAGGTGAAGAAGTTACTCAGTGACCTTGATACCTCAAAGGCGATGGGTCTGGACAATATCTCCCCGTGGGTTCTTCGGGAAGGAGCTGAGGTACTGAGTGTGCCACTTAACATAATATTCAACACATCCCTTGAAACTGGGCAGCTACCTGAGGTATGGAAGAAGGCCAATGTAGTCCCCATCTCTAAAAAATGAGACAGAAAAGAGGCACTAAACTATAGACCGGTGTCACTTACATGTATAGTGTGCAAAGTCCTGGAGAAAATCATCAGGAAAAGAATGGTGGAGCACCTCGAGCTGAACAGGATAATAAACACCAGACAGCACGGATTCCGGGAAGGCAAATCCTGTGTAACAAACCTCCTAGGGTTCTATGATAAAGTAACAGAGGTAAGACAAGAGAGAGAAGGGTGGGTTGATTGCATTTTCCTGGACTGCAGGAAGGCCTTCGACACAGTTCGTCACATGAGATTAGTAAAGAAGGTTGAAGAACAAGCATATATAACAGGAAGGGCACTGGAATGGATCAGGGAATACCTCACAGGCAACAACGGGTCATGGTGCGTGATGAGGTATCACAGTGGGCGCCTGTGACGAGCGGTGTACCGCAGGGGTCAGTCCTAGGACCAGTGTTATTCTTGGTATATGTAAATGACATGACGGACGGGATAGACTCAGAAGTGTGTCTGTTCGCAGATGATGTGAAATTAATGAGGAGAATAACATCGGAAGAGGACCAAGCAGGACTTCAAACAGACCTGGACAAGCTTGACATCTGGTCTAGCAACTGGCTTCTCGAATTAAATCCCACCAAATGCAAAGTCATGAAGATCGGAGAAGGGCAAAGAAGACCGCTGACAGAGTCAAGGCTAGGCGGTCAAAGGCTACAATCCTCAGCAAAGGAGAAAGACCTTGGGGTGAGTTTAACAACAAGCACGTCTCCGGAGGCACACATCAACCAGATAACTGCGGCAGCATATGGGCGACTGGCAAACCTAAGATTAGCGTTCCGTTACCTTAACAAGGAATCGTTCAAGATACTGTACACAGTGTACGTCAGGCCCATACTAGAATATGCAGCACCAGTCTGGAACCCACACCTGGTCAAGCACGTAAAGAAACTAGAGAAAGTGCAAAGGTTTGCGACAAGGTTAGTTCCACAACTCAGGGGTATGTCCTATGAAGAAAGGTTGAGGGAAATAGGACTAACAACACTAGAGGAAAGAAGGGTCAGAGGAGACATGATAACGACATCCAAAATACTGTGGGGAATTGACAAGGTAGACAGCGACAGGATGTTCCAGAGAGGAAACACAGAAACAAGGGGACACAACTGGAAGCTGAAGACTCAGATGAGTCAAAGGGATGTTAGGAAGCATTTCTTCAGCCACAGAGTAGTCAGGAAGTGGAATAGTCTAGAGAAAGATATAGTGGAGGCAGGAACCATACATAGTTTTAAGACAAGGTATGATAAAGCTCATGGAGCAGGGAGAGCAGAGACCCAGTAGTGGACAGCAAAGAGGCGGGACCAGGAGCTGAGTCTCGACCCATGCAACCACAATTAGGTGAGTACACACACACACACACAGACGAGATGAGTTAGTATGCAGTGTATAAAGGGAATATAGTCGAAGAAACAGAAGAGGAAGCAGGAGCCAAATCATGAAGCATCACGCATGAGGGTGCCAGACGTCAGCTTCAGCCAGAGTAAAGTAGATAGCCTTTTTGTGGTTGTATGAGGGAGCTGAGTTCGGCCCTGAATTGCTGTAAGCTGAAGGTCATTATCCCTGCTCTGGAGAGCTGACTATCAAACCTAGAGCACTTAACACTTAGTAGAGGAGAGGCACTGAGAGATTTAAGTAGAACCACGAGGCACATGAGTGCTCACACAGCCACTAAGATCAGTAGAATACAATAACATTGTTTATTCAATAAGTAAGTAAAGTTATTCAGGTATACAGGAGTACAGTGATAGGTTATCACACAGCAACATACATGTAGAGAACCAAGGATAACCCAGCAAGTCACACACCCTGAATTATTTTATTTAAATCAAAGTAGCGAGGACAAGTACATATACGCGCACACACACGAGTGTGCACACACACACATACATGAACAGCTAAGGCTGTGGGAACTAACCACTATTCCCCCCTGCCCCTCCCCTCTACTCCCTCTTTACTCTCCTCTCTATCTCTCTCTCCCTCTTTTGATCTCTTTCTCTCTCTTTCTATATATCTCTCTATCTCCCTCCTCACTTGCCCTCCCCACTCCCTCACACCACCACTCTATTCCCCTCCCCCTATCACTTTCTCTCCATCTCCCTCTCTCTCCCTCTCTCTCTTTCCCTCTCTCTCCCTCTCTCTCTTTCCCTCTCTCTCCCTCTCTCTTTTCCCTCTCTCTCCCTCTCTCTCTTTCCCTCTCCCCTCCCCTATCACTTTCTCTCCATCTCCCTCCCTCCCCCTCTCTCTTGCCCTCTCCTCTATCCTTCCTCTCTCTCTCTCCTCTCTTGCTCACCTCTCTCTCTCCCCTCTCCCCCTCAACATCTCTCCACCTCTTGCTTTCTCCTCACCTCTCTCTCTCTCCCCCTCTTCCTCCTCACCTTCCATCCATCTCCCCTTACCCTTTTCCCTCTCTCCCAGCACCCGTGGGTACTTCTACCACCTCTCTCACCCTCCTCTTCCCCCCGTGCTTAACCAGCTCCCTCACACTCTCTCACTCCCACTCTCACTTCTCATTTCTACCAACTCTCTCCCCCTCCAATTCCCCCCCGACGTGTGTAGCCAGCTCACTCTCACACTCTCTCACCCACACTCACACTCCCTCACACTCTCTCACTCCCATGCTTTAAATTTTCTCTCCCATTTCTCTCTCTCTCTCTCTGTCTCTTCCTCTCTCTCTTCCTCTCTCTCTCTCACACATATGCGCACTCTGAAAATACATAAGCTTCGTTCTGTGGTAAAATGGGCTACCCAAGAAAAGGGATGACAACAAAAGGTCTGGTGGATAAGCCTGGGAGCATAGCTTGGGTGGCACAGTTCACTAAAAGGGAGGAAGAGTGGGAAAGGAAGCTACTAGAGCTTAGCACGAAAATGGAGGAGAGGTTAGCTACAGAGAGAAGAAAGTTTTGAGCCACAAGCCAAAACAGCAGAAGCTAAGATACAGTGCTTAGAAGATGAACTGCAAAACCTGAAACAGCTTAAAGAAAAAAATGACAATTCAGACATGCCAACAGGAACTTCTGCATCAGTCACAGACAAGGGGACTGTGGGGAGCAAAGAAGCTATCCTGTATGCAAAGGCTGTATCAGACCCACGTGGGGCCCAGGAAAAGACAAGGAGCACACTAACAACAAATGAGACTTCAACAATCAACTGCAGTGGCCAGGAGCACATGGGCAGGAAGGATAGACCATGGAGCATAGGGGCTTCAGCCAGGGAAGGGACTGAAGGAAGGGTCACTTTAATGGAAGGAACTAAAACATCTCTGAGGATGCAATGGGAGACACAGTGGGAGGACAAAAGGGAGAGGTCAGTTTTTGTCTACAGGCTCCAGGAAGTCGAATGGGATACCCATGATAAAAGAAAACAGGAGGAGAAAAAAACAATTGAAGGTATCATGAAAGCAATAGGTGAATGTGACATGACCCAGGTAACAATTTTTCAGAGAATTGGGTGGTTTACAAGGGGAAGAAAACGGCCTCTTAAAGTAATTTTTAAGGCAGAATCAGCTCGATCCATGATCCTGCAGGAGAGAGCACGACTGAGAGAGAATCGGGAGTACCAGAGTGTGTACCTCGATCAGGACAGAACACAAGAGGAAAGGATGTTACTGAAAGAGAGGATACAAAGACGAAAGGAGGAACGAGAGGAAATGACAAAGAACCCAGACCCAGGTACATGGGCAGACACACCCTTCAGAAGCACCAGCAGAAGGTCTCCAACCACGACACCCCCAAGGCAACTGAACAATTTAAACCAACACCCACACACAGTTCCTTCTGTCATCTCCACCCCATCACAAACCTCACCCCTACAGCAACCCCCACCCCTACAGCAATCCCCTATGGACACTTTGCCCCCACCCTCCATCACAAACCCCACCCCCACTGCTACCCTCCATATGCCCCAGCTAGGGCTCCCACTCCCCCAACCCCAGAGGGGGAGGAGGGGTTGCACTGCTCGTAAGGAACCATTGGAGATTTGAGGAAATGGAATACATGGATGTGATTAGTGTAAGGGGTAGGTACAATTCAGTCTGGGGAACATAAGGTAGCCATTGCAGTGATGTATAACCCACCACAGAGAGGAATATGAAGAGAGCAACAGAACAATAGTCGACACACTGGCTGAGGTGGCAAGAAGAGCTCACTCGAGCAGAGCAAAATTACTGGTTATGGGCGACTTCAATCACAGGGAGATCGTTTGGGAATATATGGAGCCACATGGGGGTCCAGAAACATGGAGAGCCAAGATGATGGATGTGGTACTGGAAAACCTTATGCACCAACATGTCAGGGACACTACCAGAGAGAGAGAGGAGAGGACGAACCACCAAGGCTGGACCTCATGTTCACCCTGAACAGCTCAGACATTGAGGACATCACATATGAGAGGCCCCTGGGAGCCAGTGACCATGTGGTTCTGAGCTTTGAGTACATAGAGTTACAAGTGGAGAGGGCAACAGGAGTTGAAAGGGAAAAGCCAAACTATAAAAGAGGGGACTAAATGGATATGAGGTACTTCCTGCAGAAGGTTCAGTGGGACAAAGACATGGACAGAAAGTCAGTAAATGAAATGATGGAATACGTGACAACAAAATTCAAGGAAGCAGAGGAAAGGTTTGTTCCCAAGAGCAACATAAATAATGGGAAGTCCAGAACGAGCTCTTGGTTTACCCAAAGGTGCAGGGAGGCAAAGACTACGTGCACTAGAGAATGGAAAAATTACAGAAGGCAAAGGACCCAGGAAAATAAAGAGATTAGTCGTAGAGCCAGAAACGAGTATGCACAGATAAGGAGGGAGGCCCAGCAACAGTACGAAAATGACACAGCATCGAAAGTCAAGTCTGCCCCGAAACTCCTGTATAGTCACATTCCTCTTCAAGGGGGGCTCCTTGCAGTGGTGAAGAGGCTCTTGGTCTGAGGAATTGGACCTTTTGGTCTTCTTCCTCAGACCGAACCTAATTACCCCCCAATCCCCCCTACCTTTTCCCATTTTCCCCATCCTCCTTTTTTTCCCTTTCCTCCTCTTCCTCCTCATCCCTCCCTTATTTCCTTTCCATTTTTACACTGGGAGCTTCCCTCCACAGGCATTCTAGTTCCTAGGTAGGGGGAAGGGTATCGTGGTCCATCCCATTCCGTTGAGGTCCTTGGCGGTGGTGTAGTTTGCCGAGGAATCTGGATCGCCTGGGGATGTCCCGATCCCTCTCTGGTCTCCCAGGGGGTGGCCTTGGGTATCTTTCGGGCGACGGGTGTATCTCTGGAGGCCACCTTTCGGATTCCGGGGGTGGTGGCCGAAGGCGGAATGCTTTGTGCCGGATATCTGGCCGCCCTCTCTTTTGTCCGCCAAGGTGGCTCGGTGGATGTGAGGTTGCTATCCCGGATTGCTGGTTTACTAACATGAAGGGTAGGGTATGGCACGGGTTCCATGCAGCATCTGCACTATTTGCGGTGTTGAGGTCCTCTTGGGCATGGAAGGGGATTTAATCCCCTTTCATTCCTCCTAGGAGCTATTCTTCCACGTTCCCCCCTTTTTTTTATTCTTTTTTTTTATTTTTATTTTCTTTTCTAACCATGGCTCACCCAATCCATGAACCCAATACCCCCGGGCCCCTTCCTGATACCGCACATAGTTCTGACCCTACCTCATTACTGGACAACTCTTCGGACAACTCTAATACCCCTGTACCTCTTGCTGGTGCCGGTTCGTCACCTGCTTCAGGTACCGGGGTTCCGACCGGCCTTTTTGACATATCTGACCTTCGCTCTTCTCTGACCTTGATTCCGGCTTCTCCCTCGACTCTGCGGCAAATTTTTGAATCACTCGCCCGTCTCCCATCGGACCACCCCCGGTCCCACATCCAAACGACCAAGACCCTTACATGACGATTCGACTCTTCCTTCTCGTTCATCTCAGAAACGATTAGCACATCGAGCACTCCCAATAGATACTTTGTTTCACACTACTCAATGGACAAAGTTTTTTACTCTCAGACGGACTACTCCAACTACCTATCTTTCCGATAATAGTATTGGTAAAGCTCTCCTACGCCATGTAGGCAAAGATATCTCTTTTCACACTCTCAAGAGCGGCACTTGCATCATCACGGTCCAGAATTCTGGCCAAGCTCGCGATCTTTCCCTTCTTACGACAATAGATACTATTCCTATCACTATTGACAAGCATCATTCTCTTAATTCTTGTAGTGGTACTGTCATTTTACCCCACACCATTGTCCAACGGAATTTCCAGACATGTGGTGAAGAAATTTTGGAGCAACTTGAGCTCCAAGAACTCCCTATTCTTAAGGTTGACACTTTTACCCTTCCTGCCAATAA
>WNWK01044655.1:0-15017 GCA_009830355.1 Cherax destructor | reverse complement strand
GAGGGAGAAGCCGGAATCAAGGTGAGAGAAGAGCGAAGGTCAGATATGTCAAAAGGAGTCAGAACCTCGGTACCTGAAGCAGGTGACGAACCACACCAGCAAGAGGTACAGGGGCATGAGAGTGTCCAAAGAGTTGTCCGTTAACGAGGCAGGGTCAGTACTGGGTGCGGTATCAGGAAGGGGCCCGGGGGTAGTGGGTTCATGGATTGGGTCAACCATGGTTAGGTTACTTCTTTCTTTATATTTTTAAGAAAGAAGAAAAGAAAATAAAAATAAAGAATAAAAAAGGGGACGTGGAGGAATAGCTCCTAGGAGGAATGAAAGGAGCGTAAATCCCCTCCGCCCCAAGAGGACCTCAACACCGCAAGTAGTGCAGATGCTGCATGGAACCCGTGCTATACCCTACCCTTCATGCCAGTAAACCAGCAATCCAGGATAGCAACCTCACATCCACCGAGCCATCTTGGTGGACAAAGAGAGCAGCCGGATATCCGCCACAAGCATACCGCCTTCGGTCACCACCCCGAATCCGAAAGGTGGCCTCCAGAGATACACCCGTCGCCCGAAAGATACCCAAGGCCACCCCCCGGGTGACCGGAGAGGGATCGGGACATCCCCAGGCGATCCAGATTCCACGGCAAACTACACCACCGCCAAGGACCTCAACGGAATGGGATGGACCACGATACCCTTACCCCTACCTAGGAACGAGAATGCCTGAGGAAGAGCTCCCAGGGTAAAACTGGGAAGGAACTAAGGGAGGGATGAGGAGGAAAGGAGGAAAGGGAAAAAGGGAGGATGGAGGAGATGGGATAGGGAAGGGGGGATTGGGGGGTAATTAGGTTCGGTCTGAGGAAGACCAAAAGGTCCAATTCCTCAGACAGATAGCCTCTTTACCTCGTCAAGGAGCCCCCCTTAAAGAGGTTAAATACAAATAATGAAATTGATTTTCCACAATTGTAACAATAACTAATAATTCTGGAGTAACATCCATAAAACCAATTTACCCAGTGAAATGTAACAATAATGGATAATTTTTTATTTAATGAACTTTGTTGTTCCAGAAATGTGATGACAGATTTTGTCCAATAAATGAATGTTTTACAACCATATTTTCATTAAGTACTGTACTGTATTTTCATATATGTAGATTAAACTGTTATGTACATGTCTTTCAATCATCACAGGGTGGGATGAATTACGCCCCATAATGGTATTAATGCCAATTGCCCAAAAACATTAGTTAACTGAAACATGTTTGGTCTCGATTATTTCAGATAAATGAAGTCCTACTGTATAAGCAATACTGTATGGTAAGAATAGAAATTAATTTCTAAAAAATTAACAGTATACTGAAAATATAAATTAATGCTACTCAAGAATAGACAATGTAAATACTCCTCATAATAAATAATAATAATGCTGTATGATATAATATTAAAGTTATTAAATAAAAAAAAGACAAGCTGTGTTTCAATTAGTCAGAAATTCATGCATACGACAATACAAATCACACCTGACAACCTTGTCCAAGACAATAACCATATCTAACATCTCCATCCAATAAAAAAATTCAGTATCACACATGTCAAACAAGTTTATATATCTCTCTTGAAAGAGTTTTTTTTTTTTTTATTAAATATTATTAAAACTTCTAGAGTATAGACACTCACTCTGAAGTGCAAACTTGAGCCTTGCCTGTATGTAATCTTGACATATACATAACCTGTGTCAATATTGTCCATGGATTAATTGAACATACTGAATAAAATCAACCACAAATTTGAATATTACAGTCATGACTTCAAGAAAATTTACATTATAGTTCCAACAGACATTAGCATGTTATATCAACAGAAATATACATAGCATACCATATATACCTAGCCTTCAGCAGTGTAGCTGACAAACCTTCATGTGCATCAGCAAAGCTTACAAAAATGCAAAATTTTAACCCATTTAGCAATGTACTGTATACAGCATGGTTTTCTAGCCTATCATAATATATGTTTGCATACATTTCTCTAGAGACATCACAATACACCTTGGTAGAGGGTGAAGCTGGTGTCATGTATGCCTAAATATACAAAGCACAAGCTTAGCCATTACATGAAATTCACATAAAGGTCGGGAAAAACAAATAAAAGTAATCATTGAGATCTAATAAATAAAATACATTTGGAAACAAAGAACACTACTGAAAATATTTTCAGTTTAAACATAATTAGTACACTTTTGGAAGTTCTTTGGCTTATGTTTCTGAAAATCCTACTGATCTAAATAAATTATACCCTGACTAAAGCATGAATATCCCTATTGTATATATTAATACTATCAAGCTGGAAGAGCCCCTTCAACTCAAACTACTGACTTAGAAATAGGTCCACATCCCACAATATTATTAACCAATGCAAGATTTATACTACAATAACCTTAAGTTGTGCTAGTTACATAGTCTTCAGGCTATTAGCCCAATCAGAATCTATTTGCAACTTATGTGAACATAAATTTTTATAATGAACATGTATCATATTGATAAATGAATGGCAAATATTTCCTTGACAAAATTATAACACACACCAATTAAAAAAAGAAACTTTGAACTGTTTTTTTTCTAATCAACAGGTTTTAGCACAAATATGAATAATGTACAAACTGCAAGAGTGTTTCCTGTTCCAATCCGCTTCAATTCCTGTTCAGTCACCTATTGTACTTTCTTAATAATTGGCTATGCATCAACAGTCACATTACACAGATTTCATTCATTTACAAACATACATGAAAAAGTGGAGTCAACTTTACAGTAATATGACACATGACCACGTACGTCAGTGCAGAAGGAAGCCCTTGCTATTGTTGTATTATAAACATCAAGTACATACCTCCTTCATTTGATACTTAAGCCATCTTGAGAAACATAAAATGCGACATAATAATGACTGAGGGCAATAACCACTAGGAATATTAAAAAAAAATTGTATAGGGAAAAGATTGGCTGAGAGAGTAGTGTGTGTCCTATGCTTAGTGGACTGAGCCTCCACTACTTTCTTCACTGAATGACCCCCATGACTTTACTGCTTCATATAAATACTACAAAATAATAATAATAAAAAAGGTATACAGTCAGAGTGAAGAGATTATATGTTATCTACAAGAGAACAGGTGAGGTAGAATGGTGTAAGTTATGGGTATGGTCAGTCTAGGTAAGAGAATAGACATACTGTATTAGAGGATATGTTTGGTCACATGAGGTTAGTGGGTTTCAGTGGACAACCAAAATATAGGGCACTATTTGTTGCAAAAAAAAAATAAATAAAAATAAAATCAAATATGACTTAAGCAATAAACTAAACTGCTCACTGGTAGATTTTTTGTGGATGCAATTAATTTCATTAACCTTAGAGAGATTAATACCTTGTACAGTTTAGAAGCTCATCCTCTAAACATAATTCATTCTTCAGTTGTGTACAACTTTCAAGCAGTCAAAAAACTATAATTTATTTTTAATTTAGTCTTTACTAAAAAAAATATATACTCTATTATATATTTAAAAACTTGAATTTATAGGTAAATTATAATTATAGGAACAATTAACCAAAGAAAATGAAAAGAAGTTTAAAAATAAAATCAACATTAAATAATCATAATTATTCAACTACTATTCCAACATAATTATAGAGCATAATCATCTTCAAATCATTTGGAACATCCATTAAACTTATCCTGGGCCAGGAAGGTACATATACACAATTATATAGCCCCTAACATCATACATCTCGTAAAAACTTTTCATACACACTTTAATAAAGTGTTAAGTGTTCATCCAAGAATATAACTGACTGGACTCTACATACTACACAGTATTTGCTATATGCCTAATAATTCATACCTATACTCTTATCAAAGCCACAATGCTAATTCACAAAATACTGTACATTACATACAAGATATACAATTTAATCTATATAGAATGTGTGTCATTATATATCATTGGAGAAAATTTATATAATCCTGTCCTCTGTAAAATATAAATATATACTATCTACAAAACATACTACTTTGAGTCCATATAAATATACAAGTAACTGTGTGCACGAGTGTGCATGTGTACATGTGTATTTTTCATATAATGTACAAGGTGACTGCAAATGATCCTCCTAATCTGATATAGTATTCATGTTGAAAAAACTAACAATGCTGAGGTAATAATTAAGAACTCAGTTTTATTGCCAGTTACTGTTTCCTTTCAACAGGTGTTGCCAACTGTTTAGTAATCAATGTAGCATTTGAACAAGTTGTTCAGTGAGCATGAGTACCATACAACACAATCTACGATCGCTGTTCAGTGACACTTTAGAAGTACAAAAACGGTTCGTAAAAATGACATTCGGTTCGAGGATGCTAACAAAAATTTCATTGATGGGATACATTTGCAAGGGGGAAAATTCCAGGACAGTTTGCTACTAGTGCAGCAACAGCTGAGTAGGTTCCAGAAGCACTGGTTCCTATTCCAGAGAAACCTACAAGTTGTCCCTTATGTTGGTCAAGTGGAAAATTGAGAAATGTACCCTTCATCCTCACAAATGTTACAACATAAGAGAGTGAAAATAAAACAACATAAAAGAGGATAAGAGTGAAAATAAAGCAGATTGAGATAAAACTCTCAGAATGCCTTGTATTACATAATACAAGGTATGGAGGGAAATAATATTGTTGTGATGTTTAAAGAGCCACAAAGTTGAAGTTTAATATCATGAAAATACACTTTTTTTGAACTCTATTTGTATTTCTAAATTTTTGCCTAACATTGTTAGTTTTAAATATCTAAAATTATGAAGATCCTTTCAAATCACATTCTATGTATGCATGTATACAGAATGTGTGCATGCATGCATAATGTATGTATGAATGCATATGTATGTATGTAAAATATTCATGTCTCCTAAAAAGAATATCAAAACAATGCAGAATGGGAAAATAGAAAAAGCCTCTTAAAATTGCTATGAATTCTTCATGTGTGCCAACTTTGATAAAAACAAGAGAAAATGGAAAACTTGGCTTAAGCAGAACCTCTGGGAATTGTAGAAAATATGGATAAAATGCAGAGATGATTGGTGGCATAGTGCTACCATCATAAAACCTGAAAAGACTAGCTCATCCAAGTTATATTCTTCTAATAATCACAGCTGCAGCAAATCAACTCATAATAATAGCAAGATGACAAAATATGTAATAGTTATTAAGACAATAATTCTCCTAGAAATAATTTCATTTTTCACATTATCTGGAGTTCTTTAACTAGTGAAGTCCCTTGTATTTTCTCCTGTTTTAATCTAATTTGGAATTTATGAAGGATCTTAGGAATTATTAAAAGATCTTGACAACCATTTTCTCATTTTTTGGAATACTTTAATATATGTCTTTCTAACTTTCCTACCACCAACAGCTCTAGTGACAGATGTAGCAGGTGTTCCTTTAAAGCCCAAGTCAAAGTTGTGGAGAATGAACTACTGTGAATAAAGGCACAAAACTGAATAGAAACTGAGCCCTAGGGATGGGAAGAGGGAAGGGGTGTGTGTGTAAACTCACCTAGTTGTGGTTGCAGGGGTCGAGTCACAGCTCCTGGCCGCTACTCGGTGTGTGTACTCACCTATTTGTGGTTGCAGGGGTCGAGAGACAGCTCCTTGCCCTGCCTCTTCACTGATCACTAGGTCCTCTCTCTCCCTGCTCCATGAGCTTTATCATACCTCATCTTAAAACTATGTATGGTTCCTGTCTCCACTACATCACTTCCCAGACTATTCCACTTCCTGACAACTCTATGACTAAGGAAATACTTCCTAACATCTATTTGACTCATCCAAGTCTTCAACTTCCAATTGTGACCCCTTGTTTCTGTGTCCCATCTCCGGAACATCCCGTCTCTGTCCACCTTGTCAATTCCTCGCAGTATTTTGTATGTCGTTACCATGTCTCCCCTAACCCTCCTGTCCTTCAGCATAGTCAGGCCGATTTTCCTTAACCTTTCTTCATAGGACATTACCCTTAGCTCTGAAACTAGCCTTGTTGCAAACCTTTGCACTTTCTCTAATTTCTTGACGTGCTTGACCAGGTGTGGGTTCCAAACTGGTGCTGCATACTCCAGTATGGGCCTGACATACATGGTATACAGAGTCTTGAACGATTTCTTACTGAGGTATCGGAACGCTATTCTCAGGTTTGCCAGACGCCCATATGCTGCAGCATTTATCTGATTGATATGCGCCTCAGATGTGCTCGGTGTTATATTCACCCCAAGATCCTTTTCCTTGAGAGAGGTTTGCAGTCTTCTTTGCCCTTCCCCAATCTTCATGACTTTGCATTTTGCAGGGTTAAATTCGAGGAGCTAATTGTTTCTGCCCCACCGGGAATTGAACCCGGCCCCTCCGTGCGTGAAGCGAGAGCTTTACCCACTAGGCCACCGGCTGCTGTGTGTGTGTGTATGTGTGAGTATGAGCATGTGTGAGTATGAGTATGTGTAAGCATGAGTATGTGTATTTGTATGCATGAGTATTTGTATGTATGAGTATGTGTAAGTATGAGTATGTGTGAATATGAGTATACGTATGAGTATGATGTGAGAGTATGAGTTAGTTACCATTTTATCCTAGGCACATGTCAATTAGACACTAGGCCTGTTTTATGTGTGTGTAAGGAAACACTTCGAAATGTTTCCACCCCGCCAGGAATTGAACCCGGGCCCTCCGTGCGTGAAGCGAGAGCTTTAGCCACCAGACCACCGGGTATGTGAGAGTATGAGTATGTGCAAGCATGAGTATGTGTAAGTATGAGTATGAGTATGTGTATGAGTATGTGCAAGCATGAGTATGTGTAAGTATGAGTATGTGTAAGTATGAGTGAGTATGAGTATGTGTAAGTATGAGTATGTGTAAGTATGAGTATGTGTGAGTATGAGTATGTGTATGTGATATGTACAGTACCAATGTGTTGTACTAGTTACAACACAAGACAGCAACTTCAATGGGTAGTTAACAGGTATCACAGTCTGCAATGTTGAATACAGTTTTTTCAACAGTACCTCACTACCAACAGTCATAGTGATAGATGTAGTTCTTATTCCTTTCAAGACCAAAGTTAATATATTTGAAAAAATCATAATGATGGTGAGGGAAAGTTATGTAAAAAGAAAATTGCAGTTGATGTAGATCATGGAACCTGCTAACATTACCCAATAAGGATTGCTCTCTTCTATTGTAACCCCCATAGCACAATGGCAGTGTAGGCTTAGCATGATAATAGCTCTGGGTTCAACTGCTATCCAATTTAATTTAGTAACAGCTGTTCATTAAGATTTTTCTGAGTACAGGTGAGCCTCACTTTACAGCATTTTGCTAATACAGGTTGGCCATCACTAATCTGGCAATCAGTAATCCGGCACTAATTTTGGCTAGCATAATTTCAAATTTCCCGAGTTGCCACACCAACCTGCCACTACTGTTTGGTGGTGCTACTTGCTGCATAAGTCATTCCAATTTCTTTTTCTCCATTTATTGATATAACCTGCTCACTTTTATCCCTAGCCATGATTCCAATGAATGAAAGAAATGCTTCTCGTTGTGTAAAGTACATACACCGTACATTGTCCATAAAAGATAAGGTGGCTTTGAAGCCACTGTCGGTTGCCATGAGCTCAGCTTATTCAGATAAGCTGTGACTGGTAAATTTGGGCCTACATATCAGAGAATAGGTCTGTGTGCACTATATAAAAAAAAATCCTGCAGCACGCAGTACATAAGAAAAAAAACTGCGATCGTGTTTTTGGTGTAAAACAGCGACTTTATGGTGTATTTCCGTATGGTTTTTATGGTTGTATTCTCGAAAGAAAGAAAGAAAGACAGTATATGATTCATTTTACAGCAATTTTAGCTTTACAGCAGTAGCCTGGAACCTAACCTGCTGTATAAGCGGGGCTCTCCTGTATATCCGTTGACTCAGGGTTTGAAGGGACAGGAACTAGATCAGTAATGCTGGAGGTGACAGAGAATATAATAATAAAAATCTAGCAGGAGAGACAGCAGGCAGTGATGCCAGTTAACATTACCCAATGAGGAATGAAGTCTTCTTCTGTAACCACCACAACAGACTTTGCATGCACAGCCTCAGGTTTGATTCTTGTCCACTTTCACATGACTTTGGTAAGGTCTTCATATATTAGTAAGTTGGCTCTTGCTTTAAAGGGACAAGAGCTAGATCTATGACTAAGGCTTTTGGTGAAGGTTATGAGAGTAGTAAAATAACTTCCAGTAGATGACATTGATTGTAGCACCTGTTAACATGAAGCAAAAAGGGTTTCTCCCTCTTCTAGGTAACCACCACGGAACAATGGTAGGGCTCAGGTGTCACACATGCATACCCTTGGGTTTGATTCCCAACCAGGTTTACGTCAATTAAGAATTTGACAAGTGTGTGTATATACTATATAAATACACACCGTGTATATCTTGATTCACAAAATTGTAATAACACGATTGCAAACAAATCACAAAACGGGTAGGGCTCTAATAATATTTTATATAGTATTATATATATATATATATATATTTTTTTTTTTTTCAACAAGTCGGCCGTCTCCCACCGAGGCAGGGTGACCCAAAAAGAAAGAAAATCCCCAAAAAGAAAATACTTTCATCATCATTCAACACTTTCACCACACTCATACATAATCACTGTCTTTGCAGAGGAGCTCAGATACGACAGCTGAGAAAAGTCCCTCCCAGCTGTCACTATCTCAGACCCCTCCTTTAAAGTGCAGGCATTGTACTTCCCATTTCCAGGACTCAAGTCCAACTAAATCAATTAACTGGTTTCCCTGAATCCCTTCACAAAATGTTACCCTGCTCACACTCCAACAGATCGTCATGTCCCAAAACCATTCGTCTCCATTCACTCCTATCTAACACGCTCACACATGCTTGCTGGAAGTCCAAGCCCCTCGCCCACAAAACCTCCTTTACCCCTTCCCTCCAACCTTTTCTTGACGACCCCTACCCCGCCTTCCTTCCCCACAGATTTATACGCTCTCCAAGTCATTCTACTTTGATCCATTCTCTCTAAATGACCAAACCACCTCAACAACCCCTCTTCAGCCCTCTGACAAATACTTTAGTAACTCCACACCTTCTCCTAATTTCCACATTCCGAATTTTCTGCATAATATTTACACCACACATTGCCCTTAGACAGGACATCTCAACTGCCTCCAGCCTCCTCCTCGCTGCAGCATTTGCAACCCATGCTTCACACCCATATAAGAGTGTTGGTACCACTATACTTTCGTACATTCCCTTCTTTGCCTCCATGGATAACGTTTTTTGTCTCCACAGATACCTCAATGCACCACTCACCTTTTTTCCTTCATCAATTCTATGGTTAACCTCATCCTTCATAAACCCATCCGCTGACACATCAACTCCCAAATATCTGAAAACATTTACTTCTTCCATAATCCCTCTCTCCAATGTGATATCCAATCAATATATATATATATATATATATATATATATATATATATATATATGGGAAGTGGAACAGAATTCTTCCTCCGTAAGCCATGCGTGTCGTAAGAGGCGACTAAAATGCCGGGAGCAAGGGGTTAGTAACCCCTTCTCCTGTATATATATTACTAAATGTAAAAGGAGAAACTTTCATTTTTTCTTATGGGCCACCCCGCTTCGGTGGGAAATGGCCGACGTGTTGAAAGAAAAGAATATATATATATATAATATATATATTTATTAGGTAGTAGGTTGGTAGACAGCAACCACTCAGGGAGGTACTACCATCCTGCCAGGTGACTGTGAAACAGAAACCTGAAACTGTTTTACATGATGGTAGGATTGCTGGTGTCTTTTTTCTGTCTCATAAACATGCAAGATTTCAGGTACGTCTTGCTACTTCTACTTATACTTAGGTCACACTACGCAAACATGTACACGTTTATTGTATACACACTCATCTGAGTTTTCTTTGATTTTATCTTAATAGTTCTTGTTCTTATTGCTTTTCCCTTTCATATCCATGGGGAAGTGGAATAAGAATCTTTCCTCCGTAAGCCATGCGTGTTGTAAAAGTCAACTAAAATGCCGGAACAATGGGCTAGTAACCCCTTTTCCTGTATAGCTTACTAAAAAGAAGAAGAAGAAAATCGTCAAAGTGGGATGTTTGAATGTGCGTGGATGTTGTGCGAATGATAAGAAAGAGATGATTGTAGATGTTATGAATGAAAAGAAGCTGGATGTCCTGGCTTTAAGTGAGACAAAGCTGAAGGGTAGGAGAGTTTCAGTGGGGAGAAATAAATGGGATTAGATCAGGGGTTTCAAATAGAGTTAGAGCTAAAGAAGGAGTGGCAATAATGTTGAATAATCAGTTATGGCAGGTAAAGAAGGAATATAAATGTATAAATTCAAGGATTATGTGGAGTAAAATAAAGGTTGGATGTGAAAAGTGGGTTATAGTAAGTGTTTATGCACCTGGAGAAGAGAGAAGTGTAGAGGAGAGAGAGATTTTGGGAAATGTTGAGTGAGTGTGTGGGAGTTTTCAACCAAGTGAGAGAGTAATTGTGGTTGGGGATCTTAATGCTAAAGTGGGTAAAAATGTTGTGGATGGAGTAGTAGGTAAATTTGGGGTGCCAGGGTAAATGTAAATGGGGAGCCATTAATTGAGCTATGTGTAGAAAGAGGTTTGGTAATAAGTAATACATATTTTATGAAAAGAGGATAAATAAATATACAAGGTATGATATAGCACGTAAGGAAAGTAGTTTGTTGGATTATGTATTGGTGGATAAAAGGTTGATGAGTAGGCTTCAGGATGTACATGTTTATAGAGGGGCAACGGATATATCAGATCATTATTTGGTTGTAGCTACAGTTAGAGTAAAAGGTAGATGGGACAAAAAAAATGGCAACAGCAAGAAAGAGAGGTAAAAGTGTATAAACCTAGGGAGGAGGAAGTTAGGGTGAGATATAAGCAACTATTGGCAGAAAGGTGGGCTAGTGCAAGTAGGAGTAGTGGGGGTTAAAAGAGAGTTGGGATAGTTTTAAAAATGCAGATTAGAATGTGGGCAGAAGTTTGTGGTTATAGGAGGGTGGGTGCAGGAGGAAAGAGGAGTGAGTGGTGGAATGAAGAAGTAAAGGTGTGATAAAAGAGAAAAAGGTAGCTTATGAGAGGTTTTTACAAAACGAAGTGTTAGTAGAAGAGCAGAGTATGTGGAGGTAAAAGAAAGGTGAAGAGAGGTGGAGAGTGCAAAAGAAGAGCGGATGAAAGAATGGGAGAGGCTCTGTCAAGAAATTTTGCTGAAAACAAGAAAAATTTTGGAGTGAGATAAACAAGGTAAGAAAGCCTAGGGAACTAATGGATTTGTCAGTTAAAAACAGAGTAGGGGAGTTAGTAGATGGGGAGCTGGAGGTATTGGGTAGATGGCGGGAATATTTTGAGGAACTTTTAAATGTTGATGAAAAGAGGGAGGCGATAATTTCATGTACTGGCCAGGGAGGTACAACATCGTTTAGGAGTGAAGAAGAGCAGGATGTGAGTGTGGGAGGTGCGGAGGCATTACGAGAATGAAAGGGGGTAAAGCAGCTGGAATTGACGGAATCATGACAGAAATGTTAAAAGCAGGGGAGGATATAGTGCTGGAGTGGTTGGTATTTTTGTTTAATAAATGTATGAAAGAGGGAAGGTACCTAGGGATTGGCAGCGAGCATGTATAGTTCCTTTATATAAAGGAAGGGGATAAAAGAGAGTGTAAAAATTATAGGGGAATAAGTTTACTGAGTATACCAGGTAAAGTGTATGGCAGGTTATTATTGAAAGAATTAGAGGTAAGACAGAGAGTAGGATTGCAGATGAGCAAGGAGGCTTTAGAATGGGTAGGGGATGTGTAGATCAAGTGTTTACAGTGAAGCATAATGTGAACAGTATTTAGATAAAGGTAGAGAAGTTTTTATTGCATTTATGGATTTAGAAAAGGCATATGATAGAGTGGATAGGGGAGCAATGTGGCAAATGTTGCAAGTGTATGGAATAGGTAGAAGTTACTGAAGGCTGTAAAGAGTTTTTATGAGGATAGTGAGGCTCAGGTTGGGGTGGTAGGAGAGAGGAGATTACTTCCCGGTAAAAGTAGGTCTTAGACAGGGATGTGTGATGTCACCATGGTTGTTTAATATATTTATAGATGGGGTTGTAAAAAAGTAAATGCTAGGGTGTTGGGGAGAGGGGGGATTAAATTTTGGAGAATTAAATGCAAATGGGAGTTGACACAGTTACTTTTGCTGATGATACTGTGCTTATGGGAGATTCTAAAGAAAAGTTGCAAAGGTTAGTGGACGAGTTTGGGAGAGGTGTAAAGGTAGAAAGTTGAAAGTGAACATAGATAAGAGTAAGGTGATGAGGGTATCAAACGATTTAAATAAAGAAAAATTGGATATCACATTGGAGAGAGGGATTATGGAAGAAGTAAATGTTTTCAGATATTTGGAGTTGATGTTCAGCGGATGGATTTATGAAGGATGAGGTTAACCATAGAATTGATGAAGGAAAAAGGTGAGTGGTGCATTGAGGTATCTGTGGAGACAAAAACGTTATCCATGGAGGCAAAGAAGTGTCGAAAGTATAGTGGTACCAACACTCTTATATGGGTGTGAAGCATGGGTTGCAAATGCTGCAGCGAGGAGGAGGCTGGAGGCAGGAGATGTCCTGTCTAAGGGCAATGTGTGGTGTAAATATTATGCAGAAAATTCGGAATGTGGAAATTAGGAGAAGGTGGAGTTACTAAAAGTATTTGTCAGAGGGCTGAAGAGGGTTGTTGAGGTGGTTTGGTCATTTAGAGAGAATGGATCAAAGTAGAATGACTTGGAGAGCGTATAAATCTGTAGGAAGGAAGGCGGGGTAGGGTCGTCCTAGAAAAGGTTGGAGGGAAGGGGTAAAGAGGTTTTGTGGCGAGGGCTTGACTTCCAGCAAGCATGTGTGAGCGTGTTAGATAGGAGTGAATGGAGACGAATGGTTTTTGGGACATGACATCTGTTGGAGGTGAGCAGGGTAACATTGTGTGAAGGGATTCAGGGAAACCAGTTAATTGATTTAGTTGGACTTGAGTCCTGGAAATGGGAAGTACAATGCCTGCACTTTAAAGGAGGGTCTGAGATAGTGACAGCTGGGAGGACTTTTCTCAGCTGTCGATCTGAGCTCCTCTGCAAAGACAGTGATTATGTATGAGTGTGGTGAAAGTGTTGAATGATGATGAAAGTTTTTTTTTTGGGGATTTTCTTTTTTTTGGGTCACCCTGCCTCGGTGGGAGACGGCCGACTTGTTGAAAAAAAAAAAAAAAAAAAAAAATAATATATATACAGTGGTACCCGAGTTAGATATTTTTCGTTCGAGAATGCTGTTCAAGTGCCATTACCAAACGAATTTATCCCCATAAGGAATAATGTAAAATAGACTAATCCTTTTACACCCCCAAAATATACCTACAAAAACATTTAAAAATAAACTTACATAAAAGGGCGATTTTGGGACCATCGTAACTTGAGGTACCACTGTATATATATATATATATATATATATATATATATATATTTATATATATATATTTTATTTATAACACACATATGCATACATCAGGATATAAGCTTATATATATTTATTTCTTCAACATATAAATTTATTAACATGTCATAGGACAAAGTACAGTATAATTTGTAAAAACAGTTTTTTCCAACTCAATAAAATTGATCAGAGGAAGATATACATGCATACTATATACTTGTATATAGTCGGTGATCGTACATTGAGATTATCGTTTTGCTTGGAGCCCAGGGCAGTGGTACTCACGGTGTTGTGGGTGCACAGGAGAAGCTTGTGCAGGAGGTCACAGGTGTGATAGTCTCCACATTAGTGGATGAGACAGAGTCCACTATTTTGTTATGTTCATGAGTTATCTGTCCTAAAGCCATTTTCAATGCACCTAGGAAAATTGCAAATTAAAATGAAGTAATCAAATTCAGAAAAATGACAGGTTTTATGAAGAATAGTCTCAGTGCCCACCTTCAACATTGGATTACTCTCATGATAGAATATAACTTTTATATCTGTTTACATTAGAATAATATTAGAGAGAAGTAAATAATGAAATGAATGTTATAGGAATGCAGTAGAAGTCTGAGTAGATCTATAACCCACTATGATAAATGAATGTAGATAAGTATGTTCATGGAGCAACTGCAATGTGAACAGACTGACTGATGTTGATGCCAGGCTTAGGCTGGTTACAAGTACTTGGCAGTGAGACACAGATGATGATCAAACTAAATGCAAATTATGGATCAGGCATATGGTCACGTCTTGAACATCATGTAATTAATTGTCCACTTATTGAAGAATACAGAGATAGACAGTAGTATAATAACCTATGTGACATGTCAAGATATCTTATTAATGAAAATAAGATACCAGATATACTAAGCAAATTTCCAAATTTGCTTGTAACAGATAATGAACTGTAGATATAACCAAATGTACACCTGTTACCCTTTTGGGGCCTAGTTCCTAGACCTTTTGTATCCATATGTTTGGATACCGTCCATAGGATGGATATGGGGTGCACAACAAACTAGCCACTTCGGGGCAAAATCTCTAAAAATCCTTCAGTAGATACAGTGGTACCTCGAGTTACGATGGTCCCCAAAATCGCCCTTATGTAAAGTTTATTTTTAAATGCTTTTGTAAGTATATTTTTGGGGTGTAAAAGGACTAGTCTATTTTACATTATTCCTTATGGGGATAAATTCGTTTGGTAATGGCATTGAACAGCATTCTAACGAAAAATATCGTAACTCGAGGTACCACTGTACTGAAAAGTCCTTCACCCATAACTATCTCTGAGGTGAAAGTAGCCTGTTGAGCACTCGTGTTAAGCTGTAATAACGCAAATGTAGACACCTACATAGAACATTTTT
>WNWK01044654.1:0-15018 GCA_009830355.1 Cherax destructor | reverse complement strand
AACTAGAACTACAGTAACTAGAACACAGAACCCAAAAACACAGTAACTAGAACTACAGTAACTAAAACCCACGTAACTAGAACTACAGTAATTTAAAACCCACAGTAACTAGAACTACAGTAACTAGAACACAGTAACTAGAACCACAGTAACTAGAACTACAGTAACTAGAACTACAGTAACTAGAACTACAGTAACTAGAACTACAGTAACTAGAACTACAGTAGGCAAATTGTAGGCAAATTACTAGAGTCAATTATAGCTGATATTATTAGAAGCCATCTAGATAACCATAATTTGATTAATGATACCCAGCATGGATTCACGGGGGGCCGTTCCTGCCTATCTAATTTATTAACCTTCTTCAGTAAAGCTTTTGAGGCTGTTGATCACGATAAAGAATTCGATATTGTTTATTTAGACTTTAGTAAGGCTTTTGATAGAGTACCGCACCAGAGACTGTTAAAGAAAGTGGCAGCTCATGGCATTGGGGAAAAGTGCTGTCATGGATCGAGTCATGGCTCACCAATAGGAAGCAGAGGTGTGCATAAATGGGGTTAAATCCAAATGGGGACTTGTAACAAGTGGTGTTCCACAGGGATCAGTCTTAGGCCCATTGTTATTTATAATATATATCAATGACCTTGATGAGGGAATTACTAGTGATATGAGCAAATTCGCCGACGACACGAAGATAGGTAGGATAATTGATTCAAACATAGAGTCATAGAACTTCAGGAAGATTTAGACAAACTTAATTCGTGGTCAGAAAAGTGGCAGATGCAGTTCAATGTAGATAAATGCAAGGTTCTGAAGCTCGGGAGTGTCCATAACCCAAGCACTTATAAGTTAAATAACGTAGAACTTAGCCATACAGATTGCGAGAAGGACTTGGGGGTGATGGTAAGCAGCAACCTTAAACCAAGACAGCAATGCCTAAGCGTACGTAATAAGGCAAATAGATTACTGGGATTTATATCAAGAAGTGTTAGCAACAGAAGTCCAGAGGTTATATTACAGCTTTATACATCATTAGTAAGGCCTCACCTAGATTACGCAGCTCAGTTCTGGTCACCATATTACAGAATGGACATAAATTCGTTAGAAAACATTCAGCGTAGAATGACTAAATTAATACATAGCATTAGAAATCTTCCTTACGAAGAAAGATTGAAGACCCTAAATTACATTCACTTGTAAGACGTAGAATGAGGGAGACATGATCGAGGTATACAAGTGGAAAATGGGTATTAACAAAGGGGATATAAATAAGGTCTTGAGGATATCTCTCCAAGAGAGAACCCGCAATAATGGATTCAAGTTAGATAAGTTTAGATTTAGAAAGGATATAGGAAAGTATTGGTTTGGAAATAGGGTAGTTGATGAGTGGAACAGTCTGCCTAGTAGGGTTATTGAAGCTAGGACCTTGGGTAGTTTCAAATTTAGGTTGGATAAATTCATGAGTGAGAGGGGTTGGATTTGAGTGGGACTCGCGCATGAGTGGGTAGAATTGTCAAAGCTTATTTCTTGGGTAGCTTTGAAAATTGGGTTGAGCAAATATTCTGTTAGTGGGATGGATTGTGAAGGACCTTCCTAGTATGGGCCAACAGGCCTGCTGCAGTGTTCCTCCTTTCTTATGTTCTTCTTATGTTCTTAAGAGAGAACCCGCAATAATGGATTCAAGTTAGATAAGTTTAGATTTAGAAAGGATATAGGAAAGTATTGGTTTGGAAATAGGGTAGTTGATGAGTGGAACAGTCTGCCTAGTAGGGTTATTGAAGCTAGGACCTTGGGTAGTTTCAAATTTAGGTTGGATAAATTCATGAGTGAGAGGGGTTGGATTTGAGTGGGACTCGCGCATGAGTGGGTAGAATTGTCAAAGCTTATTTCTTGGGTAGCATTGAAAATTGGGTTGAGCAAATATTCTGTTAGTGGGACGGATTGTGAAGGACCTGCCTAGTATGGGCCAACAGGCCTGCTGCAGTGTTCCTCCTTTCTTATGTTCTTATGTTCTTAACTAGAACACAGTAACTAGAACTACAGTAAATAGAACACAGTAACTAGAACTACAGTAACTAGAACACAGTAACTAGAACTACAGTAACTAGAACTACAGTAACTAGAACCACAGTAACCAGAAACACAGTAACCAGAACCACAGTAACTAGAACTACAGTAACTAGAACTACAGTAACCAGAAACAACGTAACTAGAACTACAGTAACCAGAACCACAGTAACCAGAAACACAGTAACTAGAACTACAGTAACTAGAACCACAGTAACTAGAACCACAGTACCTAGACCCAGTAACTAGAACCACAGTAACTAGAACTACAGTAACCAGAAACACAGTAACTAGAACTACAGTAACCAGAAACACAGTAACTAGAACTACAATAACTAGAACTACAGTAACTAGAACTACAGTAACTAGAACCACAGTAACTAGAACCACAGTAACTAGAACTACAGTAACTAGAACTACAGTAACCAGAAACACAGTAACTAGAACTACAGTAACTAGAACCACAGTAACCAGAAACACAGTAACTAGAACTACAATAACCAGAAACACAGTAACTAGAACTACAGTAACTAGAACATAGTAACTAGAAACACAGTAACTAGAACTACAGTAACTAGAACATAGTAACTAGAAACACAGTAACTAGAACTACAGTAACCAGAAACACAGTAACTAGAACTACAGTAACTAGAACTACAGTAACTAGAACTACAGTAACTAGAACTACAGTAACTAGAATACAGTAATTAGAAGTCTACAGTAACTAGAACTACAGTAACTAGAACACAGTAACTAGAACTACAGTAACTAGAACTACAGTAACTAGAACTACAGTAACTAGAACTACAGTAACTAGAATACAGTAATTAGAACTACAGTAACTAGAACCACAGTAACTAGAAAAACAGTAACTAGAAACATAGTAACTAGAACTACAGTAAATAGAACAACAGTAACTAGAACCACAGTAAATAGAACTGTTATACCCAGGGTTCACTGTATGGAACAATCCACTGTATGCTGTATGGAACAATTCAGTTTATGGAACAATCCACTGTATGAAACAATTCACTATGTAATTCACTGTATGGAACAATCCACTGAATGGAGCAATTTACAAATCGGAACAATTCACTGTATGGAACATATTGTATGGTACAATCTACTGTATTGAATATAGTATATGGAATATACTGTATGAAACAATCCACGGAATGTAACAATCCACTGTATGGAACAATTTACTGCATGGAACAATCTCTTGTATGGGACAAACCAATTCATGGAACATTCCACTATGGAAAAATTCACTATGGAACAATCTACTGTATGGAGCAATATACTACACTGAATCTACTGTATGGAGTGGAACAAACCACTGTATGGAACAATCCACTGTATGGATCAATGTACTATATGTAACAATTTACTGCATGGAATAATTCAGTGTGGAACAGTCCAGTGTATGGAACAATCCACTGTAAGGAACAATGTACTGTATGGAACAAACTATTGTATAGAACAATCCAGTGTATGGAACAATGTACTGTACGGAACAATTCTGGATAGAACAAAACTGTATGAAACAAGGAACTGTATGGAACAATACACTCTATAGAACAATTATCTATATAGAAATACACCGCATGGAACAATTTACTGTATGGAACAATTCACTATGAAATACACATTGGAACAATTTACTGCATCGAATACATTGTATGGAACCATAAACTATGGAACAATGCACTGCATGGAACAATACTCTAAGGAACAATTCATTGAAATAACTCACCCATAAGGATAGTGGGTCGTCTAGTACCATGGAACAAAATAACTCGCCCATAAGGACCCATGATAGTGGGTCGTCTAGTATCATGGAACAACATAACTCACCCATAAGGACCCATGATAGTGGGTCGTCTAGTACCATGGAACAAAATAACTCACCCATAAGGACCCATGATAGTGGGTCGTCTAGTACCATGGAACAACATAACTCACCCATAAGGACCCATGATAGTGGGTCGTCTAGTACCATGGAACAAAATAACTCACCCATAAGGACCCATGATAGTGGGTCGTCTAGTACCATGGAACAAAATAACTCACCCATAAGGACCCATGATAGTGGGTCGTATAGTACCATGGAACAATATAACTCACCCATAAGGACCCATGACAGTATGTCGTCTAGTACCATGGAACAACGTAACTCACCCCTAAGGACCCATGATAGTGGGTCGTATAGTACCATGAACAACATAACTCACCCATAAGGACCCATGACAGTGGGTCGTATAGTACCATGGAACAACATAACTCACCCATAAGGACCCATGATAGTGGGTCGTCTAGTACCATGGAACAACATAAATCACCCATGATAATGGGTCCACTACTACAATGGAACAACATAACTCACCCATAAGGACCCATGATAGTGGGTCGTCATGTACCATCGAACATAACTCACTCATAAGGACCCATGATAGTGGGTCACGTACCATGGAACAACATAACTCACCCATAAGGACCCATGATAGTGGGTCGTCAAGTACAATGGAACATAACTCACTCATAAGGACCCATGATAGTGGGTCGTCTAGTACCATAGGGCAACATAACTCACTCATAAGGACCCATGATAGTGGGTCACGTACCATGGAACAACATAACTCACCCATAAGGACCCATGATAGTAGGTCGTCTAGTACCATGGAACAACATAACTCACTCATAAGGACCCATGATAGTGGGTCGTCTAGTACCATAGGGCAACATAACTCACCCATAAGGACCCATGATAGTAGGTCGTCTAGTACCATGGAACAACATAACTCACCCATGATAGTGGGTCGTCTAGTACCATGGAACAACATAACTCACCCATGATAGTGGGTCGTCTAGTACCATGGAACAACATAACTCACCCATAAGGACCCATGATAGTGGGTCGTCTTGTACCATGGGGCAACCTAACTCACCCATAAGGACCCATGATAGTGGGTCGTCTAGTACCATGGAACAATATAACTCACCCATAAGGACCCATGATAGTGGGTCGTCTAGTACCATGAACAACATAACTCACCCATAAGGACCCATGATAGTGGGTCGTCTAGTACCATGGAACAACATAACTCACCCATAAGGACCCATGATAGTGGGTCGTCTAGTACCATGAAACAACATAACTCACCCATAAGGACCCATGATAGTGGGTCGTCTAGTACCATGGGGCAACATCACTGGCCGGTCAGACTGAAATATTAAAAATTATTATTAATTATCATCAATAATAATATTCTTATCAATTAACATCAACATTATTCTGGGATTAATAATAATAATAATAATAATAATAACAGTAATTTTAATAAGTGGGATGTTTGAATGTGCGTGGATGTTGTGCGAATGATAAGAAAGAGATGATTGTAGATGTTATGAATGAAAAGAAGCTGGATGTCCTGGCTTTAAGTGAGACAAAGCTGACGGGGGTAGGAGAGTTTCAGTGGGGAGAAATAAATGGGATTAGGTCAGGGGTTTCAAATAGAGTTAGAGCTAAAGGAGTGGCAATAATGTTGAATAATCAGTTATGGCAGGTAAAGAGGGAATATAAATGTATAAATTCAAGGATTATGTGGAGTAAAATAAAGGTTGGATGTGAAAAGTGGGTTATAGTAAGTGTTTATGCACCTGGAGAAGAGAGAAGTGTAGAGGAGAGAGAGAGAGATTTTGGGAAATGTTGAGTGAGTGTGTGGGAGTTTTGAACCAAGTGAGAGAGTAATTGTGGTTGGGGATCTTAATGCTAAAGTGGGTAAAAATGTTATGGAGGGAGTAGTAGGTAAATTTGGGTGCCAGGGGTAAATGTAAATGGGGAACCATTAATTGAGCTATGTGTAGAAAGAGGTTTGGTAATAAGTAATACATATTTTATGAAAAAAAGGATAAATAAATATACAAGGTATGATATAGCACGTAAGGAAAGTAGTTTGTTGGATTATGTATTGGTGGATAAAAGGTTGATGGGTAGGCTTCAGGATGTACATGTTTATAGAGGAGCAACGGATATATCGGATCATTATTTGGTTGTAGCTACAGTTAGAGTAAAAGGTAGATGGGACAAAAAGAAAATGGCAACAGCAAGTAAGAGAGAGGTAAAAGTGTATAAACTAAGGGAGGAGGAAGTTAGGGTGAGATATAAGCAACTATTGGCAGAAAGGTGGGCTAGTGCAAGTATGAGTAGTGGGGGGGTTGAAGAGAGTTGGGATAGTTTTAAAAATGCAGTATTAGAATGTGGGGCAGAAGTTTGTGGCTATAGGAGGGTGGGTGCAGGAGGAAAGAGGAGTGAGTGGTGGAATGAAAAAGTAAAGGGTGTGATAAAGAAAAAAGGTAGCTTATGGAGGTTTTACAAAACAGAAGTGTTAATAGAAGAGCAGAGTATATGGAGAGTAAAAGAAAGGTGAAGAGAGTGGTGAGAGAGTGCAAAAGAAGAGCAGATGAAAGAATGGGAGAGGCTCTGTCAAGAAATTTTGCTGAAAACAAGAAAAATTTTTGGAGCGAGATAAACAAGGTAAGAAAGCCTAGGGAACGAATGGATTTGTCAGTTAAAAACAGAGTAGGGGAGTTAGTAGATGGGGAGCTGGAGGTATTGGGTAGATGGCGGGAATATTTTGAGGAACTTTTAAATGTCAATGAAAAAAGGGAGGCGGTAATTTCATGTACTGGCCAGGGAGGTACAACATCGTTTAGGAGTGAAGATGAGCAGGATGTGAGTGTGGGGGAGGTGCGTGAGGCATTACATAGAATGAAAGGGGGTAAAGCAGCTGGAATTGACGGGATCATGACAAATGTTAAAAGCAGGGGGGGATATAGTGCTGGAGTGGTTGGTATTTTTGTTTAATAAATGTATGATAGAGGGGAAGGTACCTAGGGATTGGCAGAGAGCATGTATAGTTCCTTTATATAAAAGGAAGGGGGATAAAAGAGAGTGTAAAAATTATAGGGGAATAAATTTACTGAGCATACCAGGTAAAGTGTATGGCAGGGTTATTATTGAAAGAATTAGAGGTAAGACAGAGAGTAGGATTGCAGATGAGCAAGGAGGCTTTAGAGTGGGTAGGGGATGTGTAGATCAAGTGTTTACAGTGAAGCATATATGTGAACAGTATTTAGATAAAGGTAGAGAAGTTTTCATTGCATTTATGGATTTAGAAAAGGCATATGATAGGGGAGCAATGTGGCAAATGTTTCAAGTGTATGGAATAGGTAGTAAGTTACTGAAGGCTGTAAAGAGTTTTTATGAGGATAGTGAGGCTCAGGTTAGGGTGTGTAGGAGAGAGGAGATTACTTCCGGTAAAAGTAGGTCTTAGACAGGGATGTGTAATGTCACCATGGTTGTTTAATATATTTATAGATGGGGTTGTAAAGAAGTAAATGCTAGGGTGTTGGGGAGAGGGGTGGGATTAAATTATGGGGAATTAAATGCAAAATGGGAGTTGACACAGTTACTTTTTGCTGATGATACTGTGCTTATGGGAGATTCTAAAAAAAAGTTGCAAAGGTTAGTGGACAAGTTTGGGAGATTGTGTAAAGGTAGAAAGTTGAAAGTGAACATAGATAAGAGTAAGGTGATGAGGGTATCAAACGATTTAAATAAAGAAAAATTGGATATCACATTGGAGAGAGGGATTATGGAAGAAGTAAATGTTTTCAGATATTTGGGAGTTGATGTGTCAGCGGATGGGTTTATGAAGGATGAGGTTAACCATAGAATTGATGAAGGAAAAAAGGTGAGTGGTGCGTTGAGGTATCTGTGGAGACAAAACACGTTATCCATGGAGGCAAAGGGAATGTACGAAAGTATAGTGGTACCAACACTCTTATATGGGTGTAAAGCATGGGTTGCAAATGCTGCAGCGAGGAGGAGGTTGGAGGCAGTGGAGATGTCCTGTCTAAGGGCAATGTGTGGTGTAAATATTATGCAGAAAGTTCGGAATGTGGAAATTAGGAGAAGGAGTGGAATTACTAAAAATATTTGTCAGAGGGCTGAAGAGGGGTTGTTGAGGTGGTTTGGTCATTTAGAGAGAATGGATCAAAATAGAATGACTTGGATAGCGTATAAATCTGTAGGGAAAGGAAGGCGGGATAGGGGTCGTCCTAGAAAAGGTTGGAGGGAGGGGGTAAAGGAGGGGGTAAAGGGGCTTGGACTTCCAGCAAGCATGTGTGAGCGTGTTAGATAGGAATGAATGGAGACGAATGGTTTTTGGGACATGACGATCTGTTGGAGTGTGAGCAGTGTAACATTTTGTGAAGGGATTCAGGGAAACCAGTTAATTGATTTAGTTGGACTTGAGTCCTGGAAATGGGAAGTACAATGCCTGCACTTTAAAGGAGGGGTCTGGGATAGTGACAGCTGGGAGGGACTATTCTCAGCTGTCGAATCTGAGCGCCTCTGCAAAGACAGTGATTATGTATGAGTGTGGTGAAAGTGTTGAATGATGATGAAAGTATTTTCTTTTTGGGGATTTTCTTTCTTTTTGGGTCACCCTGCCTCGGTGGGAGACGGCCGACTTGTTGAAAAAAAAAAAAAACATATATAATTATATATTAATGATAAAAGTAATAATTACATATACAGTGGACCCTCGAGTAACGAACACCCCCGAAATCATACAATTATGTAAGTATAATATTGTAAGTACTTTTGAATGTGTATTTTTGGGGGTCTGAAATGGACTAACCTAATTGACATTATTTCTTAAGGGAGTAAATTCGTTCGGTAATGGCACTTGAGCAGGCTTCTGGAATGAATTTTGTTCGTTACTTGTTTTGAAAGTTCTCAATACCCACCCTGTCATCTTCCTGGCTGTCGTGATCTTTGTCTTGTTATGGTCTTTAAAAGAAAGGTCAACTGACATAATTATTCTCAAGTCCTTTACGTGTTCCTTTCATTCTATTTGGTGACCCTCTTGAGTTTTGTATATACAGTGGACCCCCGCGTTACGAACACCCCGGAAATCGTACAATTATGTAAGTGTAATATTGTAAGTGCTTTTGTAAGTGTATTTTTGGAGGTCTGAAATGGACTAACCTACTTGACATTATTTCTTAACCCTTTCAGGGTCCAAGGCCATTTATAACCCTTTCAGGGTCGAGACCTCAATTCTTAACTCTCTCTCAGGGTCGAAACATTTTCGGAAAAAAAAAATTATTTTTTCTTATGAAATGATAGAGCATCTTTTTCCGATCATAAAGCCATCAAAAGTATGAAATTTGGTGAAAAACTAACGGAATTATGCTCTCGCAAAGTTAGCGGTATCGAAGATATTTACGCATCGGCGATTTCGCCCATTTTGAGCCCCATTTTCGGCCAATTCCATAGTCTCAGTCTACGAAAATCATAGCTATTATTGTAGAATTCCATTTGTTATATCGATTGAGTACAAGAAACCATCAATTTACCGATTTCAATTAACCAATAAAGCGGTCAGAAATTGACAATATTGCCAATTTCACACAAATTTCAAAAGATGCCAATTTCAAAATAGGGTCCAGAATAAACAAGACAGACATTCCTGGCACTAAAATAACATTTTATCTGTTCATTAGGCACGTCTCCCGGCTCCTATTGCTTTACTTTTGCTTTCCATTTTGAATTTTTATTCTCACAAAATATTGAAGATTTTCTGTTATGTATACTACTGCATCATTGTAAAAACGGTATAAATAATATAATCGCACTTGTGCAAGAATATTAGACTACCCAGTTGATGTGTATTGGACGCATGGCGTGATTTGTTTACTCTTGAACATAGGAAAAAATCGAACATTTTTGCTACTTTGCGCTCAGTTTCAAGGTACAGTGGTACCCCGACTTACGATATTAATCCGTCAGAGAGGGCATATTTTAAAGCGAAACAATCGTTAAACGAATCAATTTTCCCCATAAGAAATAATGGAAATAAATTTAATCCGTCCAAGACTTCCAAAAGTAGTTAAATAAATATTTTTTAGAACTTTTGGACATTAAATAATAAATAATTGAATAAAGAATACATAAATACACATGCAAATATTGTACAATAACATGTCACTTACATTTATTGAAGAGTTGTTGATGTGTGGAGGACGGGAGGAGGGAGAAGGTGGAGTAGTATGCTAGTGTTTGGAAGGGAATCCCTTCCATTAACACTGCAGGTGGTAAGTTCTTTCTGGGGTTACTTCCTTTTCTTTGAATGCCACTAGGACCAGCTTGAGAGTCACTAGACCTCTTTCTAACAACAAATTTGTCCAGGGAGCTCTGTGTCTGGCGATTCTTTAACACATCCCTGAAATGACACACCACTGTGTCATTGTACAGGTTGCCAGCACGGCCTGCAACAGCATGGTTAGGGTGATATTCATCCATAAATGCTTGCACCTTGCTCCACATTCCACAAATGTCCTTAATCCTTGAAGAAGGCACATTCTTCCATTTTTGTTCCACCTCCACCTCCTCCTTTGAACCATTGTCCTGACCACTGCTCTCTTGTTCCAGTTGCTGTTGAAGCTCTTGCAGATCTTCAGTGGTTAGCTCTTCCTTGTGCTCCTCCACCAACTGTTCCACATCCTCACCACTCACCTCTAACCCCAAAGACTTGCCCAATTCCACAATTTCTTCCAAAACAGGCTCAGGCTCAGGGTTCTGAGGCTCAGCCCCAAAACCTTCAAAATCCCTCTCTAGGACACAGTCTGGCCACAATTTTCTCCAGGCAGAGTTCAAAGTCCTGGTAGTCACTCCCTCCCAAGCCTTACTTATAAGGTGTACACAATGCAGCATATGGAAATGTTTTTCCAAAATTTCTTAGGGTTATGTTCATGTTCAGGTCACATCAAAGCACTTTTGAAACATTGCTTTGGTATAGAGTTTTTTAAAGTTGAAATGACCTGCTGGTCCATGGGCTGGAGGAGAGGAGTGGTATTAGGGGCAAGAACTTCACTTTGATGAATTTAAACTCCTCCACAATTTTCTCTACCAGTTTGAGGATGACAAGGAGCATTGTCCATTATCAGGAGGCACTTAAGTGGCAAATTATTGTCCAATAGATATTTCTTCACACTGGGGCCAAACACTTCATTGAACCAATCTAAGAAAATGTCCTTTGTGACCCAAGCCTTTTGTTAGACTTCCACATCACACACAAGTTAGACTTGCTGACACCGCATCTGCCAAACACTCGGGATTTTCAAAAAGATACACCAGTAAAGGCTTCACTTTGCAATCACCACTGGCATTGGCACACAGCATCAAAGTTAGCCTGTCTTTCATAGGCTTATGTCCTGGCTGTGCCTTTTCCTCCTGAGTAATGTAGGTCCTGTTGGGCATTTTCTTCCAAAACAGGCCTGTTTCATCACAATTAAACACTTGTTGGGGGAGGAATTGTTCAGCCTCTAGGTACTCCTGGAATTCAGGAACATATTTTTCAGCCGCACTTTTGTCACAACTGGCCCTCGCCATGCCTCACAACACTATGTATGCCACTTCGATTCTTAAATTTGTAAAAACCAGCCTCTGCTGGCTTTAAATTCGCTCACTTCACTCGTTGCAGGCATTTTCTTAAGGAGATCATCATGCAACTGCCTTGCTTTTCACATATTATTCCCTCCGAAACAGTATCTCCTGCTAACTGTTTCTCGTTGATCCACACCAACAACAACCTTTCCACATTTTCCAGCACTTGTGGTCTCTGTTTTGTGATCACAGATGCACCTTTGCAACAACAGCTTCCTTGATTTTACTTGAATATTTCTTATCCACAATGGTAGCGATGGTAGAATAGGGTTTACCATACAGCCTGGCCAGCTCACTGATACGCACTCCACTTTCATATTTTTCTATTATCTCCTTCTTCACTTCTATCGTACATATATTTCTGTTCCTCTTTGCCACAGGCTTAGCACTAGGATCTTTCCTTGGACCCATGGTAGCTTGTTTAGCAGTTGCAAGCACTAAAAACAGTGGAATAATGACAATATACTGGTATGAATGCGTGGGTGTGGGTGGGTGGTCGCTCTCGCTTGTAAACAATAGCACTGACGCTCCCTGGAGTGCGCGCTCAGCTGGGCGCCAAGCGGACAGGTCCGGTACGAATGTCGGTAAACGAAGCAAACATCGTAAGTCACAAACAAATTTCTTACGTTATAAATATCGGTTATCGAAAATAACGTAAGATGATAACATCGTAAGTCGGGGTTCCACTGTACTTGTCATCATGAAACCAGTCAAAATTATCTCTATTTCTGTAACATATCATCTATTCTATCAAATGAGACTAAGAAAACGAGAATACAAGCATAAATACCATACGAAAATAGACTGCAAAGTCGCTGTTTTAAACCAAAAACACGGTCAGAGTTTTTTTTTTTTCATTATGCCCGGTGTGGTGCAGGATTTTTTTTATACTGCGCACACTGACCGCACAGACCCATTCTCTCACATCTAGGCCTACCAGCCTGTTTCTGCTTGATTTGAGGGCGCTAGAATTTAGGCGTACTAGTACGTCAAACGCCCTGGTGCGTAAGCCGTACTAGTACGTCAAAAACCCTGAAAGGGTTAAAAAAAAAATTCTTATTTTTTTCTTATGAAATGGTAGAAAATCTTTTTCTGAAGGTAATAAAACAAAAAGTACAGAATTTGATTGAAAATTGACGAAATTATGCTCTCGCGAATTTTGTTGTGTCAGCGATATTTGTGCATCGGCAATTTTGCCGAATTTGACTCCCATTTTAGGCCAATTACATTATTCCAGTCATCCAAATTCTTAGCTATTTCACTAGTATTACTTCTATTCTATCGATTCAGCACAAGAAATCGCCCAGTCAACTGTTTCAACTACAAAATAAAGTGATTGGAAATTGGTAACTTAGCCAATTTAACTCAAAGTTAAAAATATTCCAATTTCAAAATAGGGTGCAGAATAAACAATGCAGGCATTCCTGGCACTAAACTAACATTTACTCTGTTCATTAGTTACGTTTTCAGTCTTTACAAATGAATTCCATTTTGATTTTTTATTCACATAATTAATTTTTATTCAAACCAAAAAATGGAAGATTTACTGTTATGCAATATTGTAATAATTGTACAAATAATATCACCACATTTGTGAACGTATATTAGACCCACCAGTTGGCAAGTATTACACGTGTGACGTCATTTGTTTACTCTTGAACATCGGCAAAAATTTAGCATTTACGCTAATTTGAGCTCAGTTTCAAGCCATTTCCAGTACTAAACCCAATCAAAATCATCTCGATATCTGTCATATATCTTCCATTCTATCAAATGAGACCAAGAAATCGCAAATACAACTATAAAAAGTATACGAAAAAAACACTGCAAAGTCACTGTTTTAATCGAAAATTACGGTTTCAGTTTTTTTTTCTCATTATGCAGTGTGTGCTGCAGGATTTGTTTTATGTGGTGCACACTTACCACATAGATGTATTCTCTCATATCTAGGCCCAAATTTACCGTTCAAAGCTTATCTGAGTGAGCTGAGCTCATGATGTAGAACTACGGTTTGGACCCAGAACTCAAAGCCGTAGAACTACGGCATGGACCCCGAAAGGGTTAAGGGAGTAAATTCATTCGGTAATGGCACTTGAGCAGGCTTCTGGAATGAATTTTGCTCGTTACAGTGGTCCCTCGGTTTTCGTGCATCTCCAAACACGAACATTTATGTAAGTGTATTTTCGTAAGTGCTGTTGCAAGTGTATTTTTGGGGGTCTGAAATAGACTAACCTACGTGACATTATTTTTTAAGGAAGTAAATTCGTTCAGTAATGGCACTTGAGCAGCATTCTGGAACGAATTTTCGGCGAAAACCGAGGGACCACTGTATACTATAATGCTTATAATATTACAATAATACTTATAATATTACTAGGTCTTCACCTTGACTGCAGACTCAAATTCCAGACCCACATACAGCAAATATCCAGGAAAGTCTCCAAAACAGAAGGCATCCTTTCAAAGATACGGTACTATGTACTGTACCACTCTCTCATCTACCCTTACCTCACCTATGGTATTTGTGCTTGGGGCTCAACCACAGCAAATCACCTTAAGCCTTTAATAACCCAACAAAAAGCTGCAGTACGATTGTTTACTAACTCCTGCACCAGACAACACACTCCATACAAAACATCCACACTTATTATTGTGCCTACTACATACACAGAACACTATACTCAAATATAAACCCTCCTCTCAAACTCTTCCTTGATAACTACAACAGAACACAGCCATAATACAAGACACAAATCATTCTTCTATATCCCTCGTGTCCATCTCCCCCCGTACAAAAATGCTATGCACATAAAGGGTCTGAAGATCTGGAATTCATTACCAGAACACACTAAAGGACCCCTGCTGCCTGCAAAAAAAATTTAAGGTCCTACTTAGAAATCACCTCATCACCCAAAATTAACCAGACAAACACTATACAGTCATCCCTTGGTTTTCGCTTGTCCCAGTTTTCGCCGATTTTGGTTTTCGCTGACTTTTTTCAGGGAAAATTTGTCTTAGTTTTCGCCGATTGTTTTAGTTTTCGCCAACCGTATGGGACCTGTCTACCAGTACCGCGCACATACAAAGGCCGTAGGCCCGCCACCCATGCACCTCCCACGCACATTGTCACGCAGTCTAGCATTGTTTACGCTTGAGTGAACATCATCCCAGGAGTTTATACAAAACATTTATTAACAATTCATTGTTTTTGGGCCTTTATTATTGTGTATGACTACTAAATAAGCTACCATGGGCCCAAAGAAAGCTCCTAGTGCCACTTCTTTGGTAAAGAAAGTGAGGAACACTGTAGAAATGAAGAAAGAAATAATAGAAAAATATGATAGTGAAAGTGAGAAACACGATGGAGTTTAAGAGTGTAGCAGGCATGCAGGAGTGTAACAGGTATGCAGGGAGTGTAGCATGTATGCAGGGAG
>WNWK01044653.1:0-15018 GCA_009830355.1 Cherax destructor | reverse complement strand
TGCACACTCTTGGGACCTTGCTAACTCTTGGGACCTTGCTCACTCTTGGGACCTTGCTCACTCTTGGGACCTTGCTCACTCTTGGGACTTTGCTCACTCTTGGGACCTTGCTCACTCTTGGGACCTTGCTAACTCTTGGGACCTTGCTCACTCTTGGGACCTTGTTCACTCTTGGGATCTTGCTTATTTTTGGGACCTTGCTCACTCTTGGGATCTTGCTCACTCTTGGGACCTTGCTCACACTTGAAACCTTGCTCACTCTTGGGACCTTGCTCACTCTTGGGACCTTCTTCACTCTTGGGACATTGCTCACTCTTGGGACCTTGCTCACTCTTGGGCCATTGCTAACTCTTGGGACCTTGCTCACTCTTGGGACCTTCTTCACTCTTGGGACATTGCTCACTCTTGGGACCTTGCTCACTCTTGGGACCTTGCTCACTCTTGGGACCTTGCTCACTCTTGGGACCTTGTTCACTCTTGGGACCTTGCTCACTCTTGGGACCTTGCTCACTCTTGGGACCTTGCTCACTCTTGGGACCTTGCTCACTCTTGGGACCTTGCTCACTCTTGGGACCTTGCTCACTCTTGGGACCTTGCTCACTCTTGGGACCTTGCTCACTTTTGGGACATTGCTCACACTTGAGATCTTGCTCACTCTTGGGACTTTGGTCACTCTTAGGACTTTGCTCACTCTTGGGACCTTGCTCACTCTTGGGACCTTCTTCATTCTTGGGACATTGCTCACTCCTGGGACATTGCTCACTCTTGGGACCTTGGTCACTCTTGGGACCTTCTTCACTCATGGGACCTTCTTCACTCTTGGGACCTTTTTCACTCTTGGGACCTTGCTCGCTCTTGGGACCTTCTTCACTCTTGGGACCTTGCTCGCTCTTGGGACCTTCTTCACTCTTGGGAGTAAGGTCCCAGGACAAAAATATTTCTTGATAAAATATGTTAAGTGTTTGGTCAGGTGTTCCTAAAGTCTGTTGATATCTTAAATCTGTTTTTTTATTTTTTTCCCAATTCTCGGTTATGAAAGTGTTTGATAGTTACCTTCTGATCATGACTAGGCGCCAGTTATTTATTAAATGTAACCCAAAATGAAAAAAAAGAGGCTATAATCTAACATAATGTTGCTGACAAAGTGAGTAACATGTTGGGTCCTATTCTTAAGTCTAATTATAGAATCGCACTCATTCTTATTAACCCAAACATTGATCCTGACATCAACCTCTTATTAAATGACTTACATGACCCTAACAACAACTGTAATTATTACACAGCAGAACAAGCACTACTCAGAGCCAACAATAACATAACTATCTTTAACTATAATATCAGATCTTTAAGCAAGCATTACGATGACCTCATAGCATTATTAAATTCCCTGCAGGCCAGTATGTCCATCATTGCTCTCAATGAAACTTGGCTAAAGCCTAATACTACAGATATCTATGCCATTCCTGGTTACACAGCCATACACAACTATAGGCAAGAGCAACAAGGGGGTGGCACAACTATTTACTACTCAGACCAGCTTGAATGTATCAACAATACTTGCACAAGAGATGAACATGAAGAATATTTAATAGCTAAGTTTAAATCAAAATACCTACAAAAACCTCTCACAGTGATAAACATCTACAGAGTTCCACAATCAAATATTAGCGAATTTTGTGAAAAATTAGGAAGTATGATTACTGATGCACACATGAACAAAGACCACTTAATACTAACAGGAGACTTCAATATCAACCTCCTACAAGATCAGGACCCACAAGTAACTGAATTCACAAACACTATGAGCAACTGCTTGCTTCTACCAATAGTAATAAAACCAACAAGAATCTCTGAGACTAGTGCCTCCCTATTAGACCACATCTGGACTAACACTATATCCCCTCTAAAATCAGGCATACTCACAGATAATACCACAGACCACTACCCTACCTTTCCCATAACCAACCTAGGTAAATTACCCTAAGAGACTACTAAAGTTACCTTCAGACTACATAATGAGGCAGCTATTAATAACTTCATAACAGCTATGTCAAACATCGACTGGCAAACCGAGTTAGACACCTATACAGATACTGACATATGTATTAATTATTTTCTAAAAAAGACTCAATACCTCTAAACAGATCACAGCTAAGAGACTAAACAATCCCTGGCTAACACCCAGCATTCTCAAATCCATTAATATAAAACACCTATATGAAAAACAGTACAGAATGGGTCAAATAACAAGAGAACAAACAATACGTTACTCATCAAACCTAACCAGCCTGATAAGAAGGTCAAAAAAATTGTATTATGAGAACATGTTAAATAACTTAAGAGGTGATATGAAAAAGACCTGGAAAACCCTATCTGAAATTCTAGGAACTAAAAAAGTATCCAGAAACATAACAATCAAACTGACAAACCCAGATGAACCCTGATGCTCCCACCAACTGAAACACCAAACAGACTAAATCTTTTCTTCTGCACAATAGGAAAAAAGTTGGCAAGCAAAATCCCAAGTTCAAACACTCCACCTAACGCCTACCTCACTGGAGGCTACCCGAATACACTATTCCTAGCTCCGACCAACCCAACAGAAGTCTCGCTTGTTATTAACACATTAACAACAAGGAAGGAGATCTAAATAACTTACCACCTTTTATATACAAAAAAGCTTCTCAAGTTCTCACACCAATTATTGCAACACTCTTTAACAAATCCATTGAATCCTCTACCTTCCCATCAATACTTAAAATAGCGAGGGTCACCCCCATACATAAAGGAGGAGATCAAGCAGACCTAAATAACTATAGGCCAATATCTTACTTACCCCTTCTCTCCAAAATCTTTGAAAAGTTAATTCATAGGCAAATCTATTCCTACCTCATCTCCCCCAACATACTCAACCCCTGTCAGTTTGGTTTCAGGCCTAATAAAAACACAAATGATGCAATCATACACATGCTAGAAATAATTTACACCGCTCTTGAGAAAAAAGAAATCCCAATGGGAATCTTCATTGATTTACGTAAAGCTTTTGATACAGTTGACCATGATCTGTTACACCTAAAATTATCACACTATGGTATAAGAGGACACTCCTTAAACTACCTAAAATCATACCTTAGTGACAGAAGCCAATATGTGTACACAAATGGAGCTAACTCTTCCACACAAACAATTACAGTTGGTGTCCCACAGGGAAGTGTTCTTGGCCCACTTCTCTTTCTCATATACATGAACGACCTACCAAATGCATCTCAACTACTCAAACCCATACTATTTGCAGATTACACTACATACGTCTTCTATCATCCATACCCAGACACACTAGCCAACACTGTAAATGCTGACTTACAGAAAATATCTACCTGGATGATGACTAACAAGCTAACCGTCAATGTTGACAAAATCTATTTCATTCAGTTTGGGAACAGAGCTACAAATGTTCCACTTAACATAATGATAAACGGATCACTTGTCACAAAACTCACAGAGGGAAAATTCTTAGGAATCCACCTTGACAGTAGCCTCAAATTTAAGACACATATACAACAAATTTCCAAGAAAGTCTCCAAGACCGTAGGAATACTATCCAAGATAAGGTACTATGTTCCACAACCAGCTCTCCTTTCCCTTTATCACTCATTCATTTACCCCTATCTCACCTTTGGAATCTGTGCATGGGGCTCAACAACAATAAATCACCTAAAACCATTAATAACAACAAAAGGCTGCAGTTCAATTGATAACAAATTCCCACTCTAGACAACATAATCCACCTATATTCAAAAGTCTAAACTTACTCACCATACAAGACATCCATACTTTTTACAGTGCCTATTGCATACATAAAACACTAAACTCAAATATTAACCCACAACTCAAAAATCTCCTAACCAACCTTAACAGGACACATGAACATAACACAAGACACAGATCACTCTTCCATGTTCCCCGCGTCCACCTCACACTATGCAAAAACACAATGCACATCAAAGGCCCAAAAATTTGGAATTTATTACCTATGATTTCCAAAGAAACCCGGTCTGTATATCAATTCAAAACTCTACTAAAAAACTACCTACTCGCTCAAAACTAAATACCCACTACTTTACATTACCTACAAAGTTATTAAATAACTTTACACTGCCTCAAAATAACATTATTCACTGTGTTACTCCCTAGCCTCAAAATCCCCTACAAAATTGCTCAAAGAAAAATAATTTATCAAACATAATCTAGTACAAATGTTGAAACTTATACCTCATAATGTATCCTTATGTACCCTTGTTGCTCCTTGTAACTCTTCTAATGACCATATAATTTGTTATTGCAAAACAAATTATTGATTTATTTTTTGTTTAATCTGATTTAATTAATTTTATAATGAAGTCAAAAGTACAAAACTATATTTAAAAAATGTCATGTCTAAACTATATTCAAATTTCATAGCTTAAATACTCATATTGTAAACTATTTACAAAAATTCTTACCATTTAGTTTTAAGTTAATTTTAAGTCTGCCCAAAATGCCCTGCATATTAGGGGCTTTTGGCATGTACACCTCATGTAATCTCATAAACCATTGTAATTCTTTGTATCATGTCCAAATAAACTATTATTATTATTATTATTATTATTATTATTATTATTATTATTATTATTATTATTATTATTATTATAGCATCAGAGATTAGTTGGGAGATGTGGCAGGGAGAACTGACCTGTGGAGCATCTGAGAGTGAGTACTGGATAATGTATGCCAGGGGTGGGCCATTAGGGTTGAGTGGAGGTTCCCAGGTCAAAAGCAGGGTACTGCCAGAGATTGTAGTGGTACTAGTTGTGGAGGTGGTGGTGTTAGCGGTGGTGATGCTGATGGCTGGCGAAGCAGAAGTAGCACTACTGGTGGTGTTGCTAGTGGTGGTGTTGCTAGTTGAGCTGACATTAACGAAGTAAGTGGTACTGTAAGGACTGGTTGAAATTCTGGTGGTGCTTTCATTATTGGAGGGAGAAGAGGAAGTGGCACTGGTGGAGGAATTAGTGGCGATGCTATTAATGTTCTCACTAATGGAGGAAGAGTTAGTGGAGTTGGTAGCACTCGGCCCAGTGCCAGAGCTTAACACTTCTTCCTCCAAGTGCTCCTCTTGATCTTCAAGTTTACGTTGTCTGGTTTCCAGTTTGACAGCAAATTTAAGAATATTGTTCCGAGTTTCTGAAATAAGAACATGACATAAGAATAAAGAAGTGGAGCAGTCCTGGTGACCCAGGTTAAACACGCTCTTCTCAGACTCATCCTGGTGACCCAGGTTAAACACGCTCTTCTCAGACTCATCCTGGTGACCCAGGTTAAACACGCTCTTCTCAGACTCATCCTGGTGACCCAGGTTAAACACGCTATTCTCAGACTCAACTCTTTTCTCTCATATATTTGTCTAAACTATTTATAAAAGTACACCTGGCGGTAGCTTCTATGACTAACTGCCACAGTTTTCCTCTCTTCTACAATTGCACCTCTAATCCGGTACTTTACTCTCTTCTACAATTGCACCTCTAATCCGGTACTTTCCTCTCTTCTACAATTGCACCTCTAATCCGGTACTTTCCTATCTTCTACAATTGCACCTCTAATCCGGTACTTTCCTCTCTTCTACAATTGCACCTCTAATCCGGTACTTTCCTATCTTCTACAATTGCACCTCTAATCCGGTACTTTCCTCTCTTCTACAATTGCACCTCTAATCCGGTACTTTCCTACATACTTTCTTAATAACATTACATACAATGCGAAATTATTATTTCAGGTTCTTGGTTAGAAATTCTCAGCATCGTGATAACATCTTACTTCTACATATATTACATCCATACCTGAGTTATACATCTCATTTTACACTGTTCTAGAGTGTAGGTAAATGGTTCTCACTCTGTCTTAGAATGAAAATTCCTTAAATAGTAGAATAATTTTGTAATCCTACTATGTTTACCAATGCATTTATCTTGATAGTGTACTATCAATAACAACACTGCACTAGCCACGGACTCGAACCCATGTATTACTGGTCCGCCTTTGGTGAGCGAGAACCACATGACGCCCTGTGGGTTAAAGCGTCATGTGGTTCTGGCTCACCATAAGCGGGCCAGTACAACATGGGTTCGAGTCCTTGGCTAGTGCAGTGTTGTTATTGATCAATACCACTCGTTCGTGGTTACAATAATATATAGTACTATGAGGACCAGAACTGCACAGCAGCATCTTAAAGAGGCTTTACTAATGATGTAAATACCTGTAGATAAAGACACTTATGAAAAATTACGATATTTATTTGAAGAACCATTTCGCAAAGAGTGACTAAGTCGATCACAACACAGAATCAGCTTAAGCAAAATACATGTTTAGTAAGAAGGGATCAGGTGAAGTAGAGTAGGGATCAGGTGAAGTAGAGTAGGGATCAGGTGAAGTAGAGTAGGGATCAGGTGAAGTAGAGTAGGGATGCGACTAAGCGATGTGTATTGAATGGTGCAATGTAGAACACAAAGAGTAGTAGTAAACAGAGTAAAGTCTGAGGCAGCTACAGTGAAAAGCTCTGTTCCACAAGGCACAGTACTTTCTCCCATCCTATTCCTCATCCTCATATCAGACATAGACAGGGATATAAGCCACAGTGCCGTGTCTTCCTTTGCAGATGACAAGCGAATCTGTATGACAGTGTCCACCGTTGAAGACACTGCAAGACTCCAAGCAGACATAAACCAAATCTTTAAATGGGCTGCAGAAAACAATATGAAGTTCAATGATGAGAAATTTCAATTACTCCGATACGGAAAACTGGAAAACGTGAGGAAAATAAAACTATAACGGAGTATAAAACAAATTCCAACCACACAATAGAGCGAAAAACTAATGTGAAAGACCTGGGAGTGATCATGTCAGAGTATCTCACTTTAAAAGACTACAACATTGTACCAATCGCATCTGCTAGAAAAATGACAGGATGGATAATGAGAACCTTCAAAACTAGGGATGCCAAGCCCATGTTGACACTTTACAGATCGCTTGTTCTATCTAGGCTGGAATATTGCTGCACACTAACTGCACCTTTCAAGGCGGGTGAAATTGCTGACCTAGAAAATATACAGAGAACCTTCACGGCATGCATAACTGCGATGAAACACCTCAATTACTGGGAACGCTTGAAGTTCCTAAACATGTACTCCTTAGAACGCAGGCGGGAGAGATATATGATAATATGCACTTGGAAAATCCTAGAGGGATTAGTACCAAACTTGCACACGAAAATCACTCCCTATGAAAGCAAAAGACTCGGCAGACGATGCAACATCCTCCCAATGAAAAGGAGGGGAGCCACTAGCACGATAAGAGACAACACAATAGGTGTCAGGGGCCAAAGATTGTTCAACTGCCTCCCATCATACATAAGGGGGATTACCAATAGACCCCTGGCTGTCTTCAAGAAGGCACTGGACAGGCACCTAAAGTCAGTACCTGACCAGCCGGGCTGTGGTTCGTACGTCGGGTTGCGTGCGGCCAACAGTAACAGCCTGGTTGATCAGGCCCTGATCCACCATGAGGCCTGGTCACAGATCGGACCGCGGGGGTGTTGACCCAGAAATCCTCTCCAGGTATACTCCAGGTAATATGTTAGAAGTTTCTAAGTTGGGCAACATCTTGTTTGCCAATTACTTTAATACGCTCAAGAATAATTACTTTAGGTTATGTTTAATGGAAATGTTTTGGACCTGAGACTTTGGTCTAAGTGAACAGAAGGAAAAAAACGTGAGCCTTTGAAGTCAGGAAGGACCTTAAGAAGGATGTTTTGGTAGCATATCATGTGACTGTAGTGTCTTCTGGTGTGTGGACTTTCCGTGTGTCAGCTTGTAAGTAATATTATAAATTCCTGTTTTTTGTGTAACTGTTTTTGTTATAACAATAACGGAGGCTTCCAAAGAAGTGATTATAGAGATTAGAGTCTGTAAATATCATTCGTGCTTTTGCTTAATTCATGGAATATTGCTTTGTGCCCCTGTGAAGCATATGTGCATTGCTAAGATCGTCCGTGTTGAACACATGTTTGTGTCCGTTGACTCCCATGGACAAATTCCTGCCTATGTCTCTTAGATTCTTGTTTTGACGGTGACCACACGAAGTAGTGTGGACACCGGCAGTGACCATATGATCCTGTATTGTAGAAATAAACAGGAGAGATAAGAGGAAATGTATGGACTATAAATGAATAGCGAGGACCTGAGCAACGCTCGCGAGCTGCACACAGAGGAACAGTTAGTGGACAAGATTCAGGAGAAAATAATCCTCACAGAACCTAATCTTCACAGACACCATTGTTTAAATTCCTCTCATAGTGCTATAACTCTCACTAAAAATGTTGGAAACTGTAGTATCGGTGAGATGTTATCAAACATGATTCACTCCCCCTCCACCAGACACTACAGTCAACTTGAACAACATACCTGAGCCTCTAATTTATGTTTTAGAGACTTGGTAAAGCCCACTGTGAGATGCTCACTAAAAGATTGCAATACAAAACTCTCGTGTTGCTCTCATCATCGTTTCAACATTACTTTCTCCTCACACAACAGTCAGGTGATTTGCTGTTAAATCTCACTTCTTCTCAATGGCTTTCCTCAATATACAAGCTCATGTTTTTCTTACTCTTATGTACATGTGATATGACCATGGTTCCGTTACCATTAAAAATTTCCTGATGAGATTAAATTTTAAGTCTTTTTTTCCAGTACTTGTCGTATTACATGCCATTATATCCATATACCTGGAGTATACCTGGAGATGGTTTCGGGGGCGTTGACCCCCTGGTCCACGGCTCGGTCTGAGACTAAACCTCGTGGTTGACTAGGGTCTGATCAAACAAGCTGTTAGTGCTGGCCACACTCAAACTGACGTACGATCCACAGCCAGGCTGGTTAGGTACTGATTTTAGGTGCCTGTCCAGTGCCTTCTTGAAGACAGCCAGGAGTCTATTGGTAATCTTCCTTATGTATGCACGGGAGGCAGATGAACAGTCTTGTGCCCCTGACACTTACTGTGTTGTCTCTCAATGTACTCGTGGCGCCCCTGCTTTTCATTGTTGGAATGTTGCATCTCCTGCTGAGTTTTTTGCTTCCATAGGGAGTGATTTTCGTGTGCAAATTTGGTATCATCCTCCTAGGATTTTCCAAGTGCATATTATCATCCATCTCTCTCCAGGGAATACAAATCAAGGGACTTCAACCGTTCCCAGTAATTTAGGTGCCTTGTCGTACTTATGGGTTCCTTAAAAATTCTTTGTACACTCTCCTGGTCAGCAATGTCGCCAGCCTTGCAGGAGGCAGTTAGTGTACAGCAGTATTCCAGCCTAGAGAGAAAAAGCGATTTGAAGAGAATCATCATTGGTTTGGCGTCCCTAGTTTTGAAGTTTCTCATTATCCATCCTATCATTTTCCTAGCAAATGCAGTAGATACATTGTTGTGGACTTTGAAGGCGAGATCCTCTGACTTTATCACTCCCTGGTCCTTCACATTACTTTTTCGCTCTATTGTCTGGTTAGAATTTGTTGTATACCCTGATACAGTTTTAATTTCCTCAAGTTTTCCATATCTGAGTAGTTGAAATTTCTTTTCATTGAACTTCATATTGTTTTGAGTGGCCCATTTGAAGATTTGGTTGATGTTCGCTTGGAGTCCTGCGGTGTCTTCGATGGAAGACACGGCCATGTCAATCCGGGGTGTCATCCGCAAAGGAAGACACGGAGCTATGGCTTACATCTCTGTCTATGTCAGATATGAGGATGAAGAAGAGAATGGGAGTGAGTACTGTGCCTTGTGGAACAGAGCTTTTCACTGTACGTAGCTGCCTCAAACTTTACTCTGTTTACTATTACTCTTTGTGTTCTATTTGTCAGGAAGTTATAGATCCATCTACCAACTTTTCCTGTTATTCCTTTATCACGCATTTTGTGTGCTATTACACCATGGTCACACTTGTCGAAAGCTTTTGCAAAGTCTGTGTATACTACATCTGTATTTTGTTTATCCTCAACAGCATCCAGGACCCTGTCATAGTGGTCCAGGAGCTGGGACAAGCAGGAGCGACCTGCTCTAATGTAGCGGCAGAAAGGGAAGAGAATGTTTTTTTATTTTTTTAGCTAACATACATGTAAATGTAAATAAGTCTTTTTACGTTATTCCTAGTATATATATTCTTTGTAGTATAAAAACATGTATCTACTACAGTGTATAATATTAAGGTATTAAATGGACCCCAATGGAAATAAGTCACTCTGTCTGAATTTTTTGGATTATCCTAGGTTTTCTACACATATGCTGCTATGTATGATAATCTATGTAACTGTATTTGTGTATACCTGAATAAACTTACTTACTAAACCCGTGTTGCCCTGGGTTGTGTAATTGATGGGTATCTAGGTGGTTGGAGATCTTGCTTCTTAGAACCCTCTCAAAGATTTTTATGATATGGGATGTTAGTGCTATCGGTCTGTAGTTCTTTGCAATTGCTTTGCTGCCACCTTTGTAGAGTGTGGGATGACCCCTGTGTCCTTACTCCCTCTCCATAGAATGCTAAATGCACGTGACAGGGGATTCTTGCAGTTCTTGATGAACACGGAGTTCCATGAGTCTGGGCCTGGGGCAGAGTGCATGGGCATGTCATTTGTTGCCTTTTCAAAGTCTTGCATTGTTAGGATAATATCAGAGATTTTTGATATGACCAAATTTTGGGTTTCGTTCATAAAGAATTCAATTGGATTGTCGACCCTTAGTCTGGGCAGCGGCTCGCTGAACACTGAGTCGTATTGGGACTTTAATATCTCACTCATTTCTTGGCTGTCATTTGTGTATGTCCCATCCCACCTTAGCAGAGGCCCAATACTGGATGTTGTTTTTTCCTTAGATTTGGTATAAGAGAAGAAGTATTTTGTTTTTGTTTTTTTAATTTTCTTTATGGCTTTTTTTTCTTTCTGCGATTCTTGTCTCTCGTAAGATTCCTTCAGCATAAGTTCGATATCTGTAATTTCATTGACCAGTGCCTCCCTTCGTATTTCAGATATATTCGCCCCTCTCAGCAGCTCTGTGACTCTTCACCTTCGTCTTTATAGGGAGCATCTCTCTCTTTCTAGTTTACATTTTCTCTTTCTTTTTCTTAATGGAATGTGTCTTGAGCAGATCTCAAGAACCACAGAGTTTATTTTTTCTAGGCAAATGTTCGGATCCATGTTGTTTAGGATATCTTCCCAGCTTGCTGGTCAAGAGGCCTGTGCATACATGTGTGTACCTCTATTATGTTGTGATCTGAGTGTATTGTCTTTGATACGGTTATATTCCGTATCAGATCGTCGTTGTTAGTGAAGATGAGGTCCAGCGTATTTTCTACTCTTATAGGCTCTAATATTTGCTGGTTTAAGGTGAATTTGGTGCAGAGATTTAATAGTTAGTGTATGTGTGAATTTTCACCTGAGCTGCCTCCTGGGGTGAGCTCTGCTAAAATATTATTTGCTATACTCCTCCATTTTAGTTGTCTCAAGTTGAAATCTCCCAGTAGCAAGATGTTTGGGGCAGGAGTTGGGAGATTTTTCAGACAGTGGTAAATTTTCAAAAGCTGTTCCTGGAATTGCTGGGAAGTTGCGTCTGGAGACTTGTATACCACCACAATGACAAGGTTTTGGTTTTCAATCTTTACCACGAAAACTTGAACTACATCATTTGAGGTGTTTAGTAGTAATGAGCAAATGAGCGACTCTGACATACAGGCCAACCCCCCCCCCCTTGTTGTCTGTTTAGTCTGTCACATATGAATAGGTTATAACCTGGGGTTCATATTTCGTTGTGAAAATAATCCTTTATGTGGGTGTTTGTGGAAGCTCAGACATTGCATTTGACTCCGTGAGCAGTCCCTTGATGTAAGGAATTTTGTTGTTTGTTAACGGTTTTAGACCCTGTATGTTTGCAAAGACAAATGTTATATTGATGGAATTTAGGGGGTTTTATTTGGCTCTAATATCTGTTGTTGTGGAGTGGAGGCCAATGACTGTGCCTCTGCTCCAGAAGTGTTCATTTGTGTAAGATTTCTGTCATTTCTTGCCAGTCTTTTTTCTTCCTGGCCCTAAAAAACTTCTTTCTCTGGAAAGGTTATGGCTCCTCTCTTTTGTTTCCCATAGTCTGGCTGGTCTGTGTCTTCTTGTCCTCTTTACATGATGTGCCTGGCAGAATGCGTTATAGCATTTTCTTTCATGAATTAACGAGTGACACATTTTGGGGTGAAATAAGTTACAGGAGGGGAAGTTGCACTCTCCTGTTGCCATGTGGGTGCAGCATTTTTTTAGGAAGGTCAACGGTGCATGTCCTATCTGTTTTACCAGATATACAATGCCTGCAGATACCCGAGGCATAAAATTTGCATAGATTAGAATTTTGTTTGTTTCCCCACTACATACCACCCATGTATGGACATCAGTGCTTCCACCAGGTTTTGCTGGTAATGTGTCAACACTATTTATTCCCTGAGGCATCATCTCCTTTTGTTCCATCTCCAGCAGTATCACTATTTTGTACCTCTGTGAATTGAATAGCGTTGTCTTTACTTGTTTCATCACCAGGGCCTCTATCTCCATTCAGTGCACTGTCCTCCAGGACAACACGAGCACCCTCAGGAGCACTGTCCCCCAGGACAAACACTAGCGCCCTCTGGAGCACTGTCGTCCAAGACAGCTCCGTCCAACGCACCCATTTTATTTTCCCAGCTGTCATACCACGCGGACATGTCTTTAAGAAGGATATTTTATTGGTGTTCTTGTCTTTTAATATATATGTAATTTCTTCATTCAGATGTATCTCGCTCAGGCAGATCCAAAAACATCTCTCTGGTTCAATATCATATGTGGTCACTGGTTTAAAGTTCCTGCACGACCCATGGGACCATTTTCCTTAGAATTGCATGCAATCCAGGCATGACTTCGTCTGTTGCCCTTTCTGCAGACTACACAGATTTTAAGGGTGTTGGTCATTTACAACACTTTACGACTCTCTAACTAGCTAGTCTATAACACTTCTTATGGGTAGGCAGGATAGGATAGGCTTATTATATAAAAGATTATATATATATATATATATATATATATATATATATATATATATATATATATATATATATATATATATAAATATATATATATATATATATATATATATATATATATATATATATATATTATATATATATATATATATTGTGGAGGGAGGAGCCAGTTTGTGGTGCTCCATACATTTGTGCGTAAACGAAGAACCAACATGTGTGGCAAGGGCCAGTTTAAGCAGACGTCATCGTGGTATCCGCCGGTGATTACAGAGTCGTGACAATCCCCTGCATCAGACCGTTGCTTCTGTATCAGTGAAAGTGCAGTGTGCATGTTGGGAGTTGAGTAGTGGATGTAGTGTTGAGGATCCTGCCAGCGGAGGTGTGGGAAGGTTTGTTTACCCTCTATTCGGCTGGGGTGGGGAGTGGTCGCTCAGGACTCGTCATTGGATGATGAACAGAAGAACACCTCGGTTCACAGTAAGAACACGGTGATTAGTGTGCCAAATGGCGAGGTTATTTCAAATTGAATGATAAGTGTATAACAATTAGCAAAAGTTAGTGATGTGCATCTTTAGTGAACAGATAGGGCCCTCCCACCGCCCACCATCCCTGGTCCCCTCCCACATCATGGTCTAGGCCTACTGACTTCCTGACCAAGGGTGTTGCCGTTTAGTGCTCCACCAATTACTCACACTTCCGATCGCTACTCCCCACCCTCATCCCCCATGTACCCATGCTGTCCTTCACCCGTCACCCCACAGCTGGTGCCCTCCCACCCCACAATGTCACAAGAAGTGCCGGGTTCCCAGGAATCTCCATGACAGAGCCAAGGCCGTGGAACCCATCCACGAGGCAACTGTCAAGTGTGCCATAGGTTATGTGCACTCAATCCCTCAAATGGCAACATCCGTGCACACAATGGATGTCTAGGCTCCAGGAGGGCTCCAAATGGGGAAAAGCTAACAGGCCCTCCCAGCAGACAGAGCTGACAGCTACCCCGACTTCACCTCTACAGAGGACCTAAAATCTGCAATCAAATTAACATCCACCAGGACGCTGACACACAAAGCAGCTCGCCATCAAGCTGCTATCAAATTCGCTGACCTCTTGAAGAAAATCAACGATGCTCCTGCAAACAACGGATCCTGGTACAACCTAATGCTTTTGGCAATGCCTGTTTGGCTGTCCCACCAAGGAGGGACAAGTCACTAGCAACATCTGTTATTAGGGCAATAAAGCATTCCCCAGAGATGACAACCTCGTCCGTCTCCCTCCCGGGAGTCAAACACCCGCCGGTTAAATGTTAAAAACAGGACACCTGACGCCTCAAAAATCAGGGGCCCCAAAATTTGCAGAAAAATAGAAGAGGGTAATACTTTCGGAGCACTGAGACTTATAACCAGTGATGATACCATCGTTCCTAAGGATGTCATTACAACACAAGCCCTGAAGGACAAACATCCACCTAGGGCTCCCAGTACCAACATTGACCCCCATGGCATTGCAACAGGTGAAGAACATTTAACCTTACAGGACGCTGATGTGTATAAAGCTGCTATGTCATATCCACAGGGCTCAGCACGAGGTTCACCGGTTTAAGGCCACAACACTTAAAACAAATGCTCAATCCAGCACTTGGTGAGGGTTTCAGAGAGGTTGCTGTCTGAACTCACCAAATTTTCCAATGTGTGCCTGGCTGGCAGTGTCCCAGAGGCCATTAGACCCTTTTTTTTGGTGCCTCATTGTGCCCTCCGGAAAAAAAGGGTGGAGAATCAGGCCCATTGCAGTGGGCAGCACCCTTCGGCGCCTAGTCGCCAAGGCTGCAGTACGAATGGTGAGTCAAGATGCTGCCCAGTGTTGAAACCAACTCAGCTCGGTTTTGGTGTTCA
>WNWK01044652.1:0-15018 GCA_009830355.1 Cherax destructor | reverse complement strand
TACACCATCAGGTGCTGGACACAATACACAAACTGAGGAGGAAGTGAAGAAGCTGCTGCGAGTTAGATACATCAAAGGCGATGGGGCTGGATGACATTTCTCCATGGGTCCTGAGAGAGGGAGAAGAGGAGCTATGTGTACCACTAACAACAATCTTCAACACATCTATTGAAACAGGGCGACTACCTGAGGTATGGAAGACAGCAAATGTAGTCCCAATTTTTAAAAAAGGAGACAGGCACGGAGCACTAAACTACAGACCAGTGTCACTGACATGTATAGTATGCAAGGTCATGGAGAAGATTATCAGGGAGAAGAGTGGTGGAGCACCTAGAAAGGACTGAGCTTATCAATGATGGCCAACTCGGTTTCAGGGACGGAAATCCTGTGCACAAACCTACTGGAGTTCTATGACAGGGTGACAGTAGTAAGACAAGAGAGAGAGGGGTGGGTAGATTGCATTTTCTTGGACTCTAAGAAGGCGTTTGACACAGTTCCACACAAGAGATTAGTGCAGAAGCTGGAGGACCAGGCAGGGATAACAGGGAAGACACAACAATGGATCAGGGAATACCTGTCAGGAAGACAGCAGCGAGTCATGGTACATGGCGAGGTGTCAGAGTGGACGCCGGTGACGAGTGGGGTTAGACAGGGGTCAGTCCTAGGACCGGTGTTGTTTCTGGTATTTGTGAACGACATGACAGAAGGAATAGACTCCGAAGTGTCCCTGTTTGCAGATTACGTGAAGTTGATGAGAAGAATTCAATCGGATGAGGACCAGGCAGAACTACAAAGGCATCTGGACAGGCTGCAAGCCTGGTCCAGAAATTGGCTCCTGGAGTTCAGCCCCACCAAGTGCAAAGTCATGAAGATTGGGAAGGGCAAAGAAGACTGCAGACAGAGTACAGTCTAGGGGGCCAGAGACTACAAACCTCAATCAAGGAAAAAGATCTTGGGGTGAGTATAACACCAGACACATCTCCTGAGGCGCACATCAACCAAATAACTGCTGCAGCATACGGGCGCCTAGCAAACCTAAGAACAGCATTCCAACATCTTAATAAGGAATCGTCTCAGGACCCTGTACACTGTGTACGTTAAGCCCATATTGGAGTATACAGCTCCAGTTTGGAACCCACACCTAGCCAGCTCTAAAGGAACTAGAGAAAGTGCAAAGGTTTGCAACAAGACTAGTCCCGGAGCTAAGGAGTATGTCCTACGAGGAGAGGTTAAGGGAAATCGACCTGACGACACTGGAGAACAGGAGAGATAGGGGGGACATGATAACGACATACAAAATACTGAGAGGAATTGACAAGGTGGACAGAGACAGAATGTTCCAGAGATGGGACACAACAACAAGGGGACACAGTTGGAAGTTGAAAAATCAGATGAATCACAGGGATGTTAGGAAGTATTTCTTCATTCACAGAGTGGTCAGGAAGTGGAATAGTTTGGGAAGCGATGTAGTGGAGGCAGGATCCATTCATAGCTTTAAGAAGAGGTATGATAAAGCTCATGGCACAGGGAGAGTGACCCAGTAGAGGCCTGTGAAGAGGTGGGGCCAGGAGCTATGAATCGACCCCTGCAACCACAACTAGGTGAGTACACACACACACACAAACACAGGGGTCAGTCCTAGGACCGGTGCTGTTTCTGGTAGTATTTGTGAATGACATGACAGAAGGAATAGCCTCTGCAGTGTCCCTGTTTGCAGATGATGTGAAGTTGATGAGAAGAATTCAATTGGATGAGGACCAGGCAGAACTACAGAGGGATCTGGACAGGCTGCAGGCCTGGTCCAGCAATTGGCTCCTGGAGTTCAACCCCACCAAGTGCAAAGTCATGAAGATTGGGTAAGGGCAAAGAAGACTGCAGACAGAGTACAGTCTAGGGGCCAGAGACTACAAACCTCTCTCAAGGAAAAAGATCTTGGGGTGAGTATAACACCAGGCATACGGGCGCCTAGCCAACCTGAGAACAGTATTCTGACATCTTAGGCCCATATTGGAGAATGCAGCACCAGTTTGGAACCCACACCTAGCCAAGCACGTAAAGAAACTAGAGAAAGTGCAAAGGTTTCCAACAAGACTAGTCCCGGAGCTAAGGGGTATGTTCTACGAGGAGAGGTTAAAAGGGAAATCGACGTGACGACACTGAAGAACAGGAGGGATAGGGGGGACATGATAACGACATATAAAATACCGAGAGGAATTGACAAGGTGGACAGAGACATAATTTTCCAGAGATGAGACACAGCAACAAGGGGTCACAGTTGGAAGTTGAAGACTCAGATGAATCACAGGAATGTTAGGAAGTATTTCTTGAGTCACAGAGTGGTCAGGAAGTGGAATAGCTTGGGAAGCGATGTAGTGGAGGCAGGATCCATTCATAGCTTCAAGAAGAGGTATGATAAAGCTCATGGTGCAGGGAGAGTGATCCAGTAGTGGCCAGTGAAGAGGCGGGGCCAGGAGCTATGACTCGACCCCTGCACACACACCCCCACACTCCCACCCCCACACTCCCACCCCCACACTCCCACCCCCACACTCCCACCCCCACACTCCCACCCCACACTCCCACCCCACACTCCCACCTCCACACTCCCACCTCCACAATCCCCCCCACATCCCCCACCCACCCCCCACACACACACACACTCACCACCACTCACTCACTCACTCTAAATCAAATCAGGGTTACATAGGGATAGGCAGTGGGAGAATGAAAGAGAGAGATCAGTCTTTGTTTATGGGCTCCAGGAAGCTGAAGGGGAAACTTACGAAGGGGAGAAAAATGCGATTGAAAACGTCATGAAAGCAATAGGAGAAGATGACATGACCCAGCTGACAAATTTTCTGAGAATAGGGGGGTTTGCAAGAGGAAGAATCCGGCCAGTCAAAGTAATTTTCAAAGCAGAATTGAATCGAAACAGGATCCTGCAGGAGAAAGCAAGACTAAGGGATATGTCAGAGTACCGAAGGGTGTATCTCGACCGCGACAGAACACGGGAAGAAAGACAGAAACTGAAAGAGAGGGTACAGAGACAAAAGGAGGAAAGAGAGATGGACAGGAGAACCCAGACTCAGGAGGAAGCTCTAATACAACCACCTTCAGATGTCCCCCAACCTGGACAACCCCAATGCAACCAAACAATCTAACCCAAAACACACATGCCATACCCAATGATTCCACCCACCTCATTACAAACTCCACCTTCACACCAACCACCCATAGTTCCCCATCAGATCTCCCACTTTCCCAACCCCAACGTACCCCCCAGACTACGGTTTTAGAAAAGAAGTTGAAGGTTTGGTATACAAATGCAGATGGTATAACAAATAAATGTGAGGAGTGGCATGAAAGAATATAGGAGACATCCCCGGACATAATAGCACTTACAGAAACGAAACTCACCAGGATGATAACAGATGCAATCTTTCCACCCGGATATCAAATCCTCAGGAAAGATAGAGGGAGCAGAGGGGAAGGAGGAGTTGCACTGCTGATTAAGAACAGGTGGGGATTTGAGGAAGTGGAAGGAATGGATGGAATGGGCGAAAGGGACTACATAGTAGGAACAATTCAGTCTGAGGGCCATAAGGTGGTAATTGCTGTAATGTACAACCCGCCACAGAACTGCAGGAAGCCAAGAGAAGAATACGACGAGAGCGACAGAGCAATGGTAGACACACTAGCCGAGGTAGCCAGAAGAGCCCACTTGGGGAGAACAAAGTTACTAGTTATGGGTGATTTCAATCACAAGGAGATTGATTGGGAAAACCTGGAGCCCCATGGGGGTCCTGAATCATGGAGAGCCAAGATGATGGATGTGGTACTGGAAAACCTCATGCATCAACATGTTAGAGACACTACCAGAGAGAGAGGTGGGGATGATCCAGCAAGACTGGACCTAGTATTCACCTTGAGTAGTTCGGACATCGAGGATATCACATATGAAAGGCCCCTTGGAGCTAGTGATCATTTGGTTCTGTGTTTTGATTATATAGTTGAGCTACAAGTGGAGAGGGGAGCAGGAATAGGAAGGGAGAAACGAAACTACAAAAGGGGAACTACACAGGCATGAGGAACTTCCTACAAGACGTTCAGTGGGAGAGAGAATTGGCAGGAAAACCAGTAAAAGAAATGATGGAATACGTGACAACCAAAATGCAAAGAGGCAGAGGAGGTTTGTCCCCAAGGGAAACGGAAGTAATGGGAAGACCAGAACGAGTCCTTGGTTCACCCAGAGGTGTAGGGAGGCAAAAACTAAGTGTAATGGAGAATGGAAAAGTACAGAAGACAAAGGACCCAGGAAAATAAAGAGATTAGCCGAAGAGCCAGAAACGAATATGCTCAGGTAAGAAGGGAGGCTCAGCGACAATATGAAAATGATATAGCATCAAAGTCATGTCTGACCCGAAGCTGTTGTATAGCCACATCAGGAGGAAAACAACAGTCAAGGACCAGGTAATCAGGCTGAGGGAAGGAAGGTGGGAGTTCACAAGAAACGACCAAGAGGTATGGAGGAGCTCAACATGAGATTTAAAGAAGTATTTACAGAGACAGGAAGGACTCCAGGAATTCAGAATAGGGAGGTTTACCAACAAGTGCTGGATGAAATACACACAACCGAGGAGGAGGTGAAGAAGCTGCTATGTGAACTCGATACCTCAAAAGCGGTGGACCGGACAACATTTCGTGGGTCCTTAGAGAGGAGCAGAGATGTTGTGTGTGCCACTAACAAAAATCTTCAACACATCCATTGAAACTGGGCAACTACCTGAGGCGTGGAAGATGGCAAATGTAGTCTCAATTTTTAAGAAAGTAGACAGACACGAGGCATTAAACTATAGACCTGTGTCACTGACGTGTATAGTATGCAAAGTCATGGAGAAGATCATCAGGAGGAGAGTGGTGGAGGACCTAGAAAGACACAAGCTTATAAACGACAACCAGCACGGTTTCAGGGAAGGAAAATCCTGTGTCACAAACCTACTGGAGTTTTATGACAAGGTAACAGAAGTAAGACACGAGAGAGAGGGCTGGATAGACTGCATTTTCTTGGACTGCAAGAAGGCGTTCCTCAAAAGAGGTTAATGCAAAAGCTAGAGGATCAGGCACACGTAACAGGAAATTCACTGCAATGGATCAGAGAATATCTGAGAGGGAGGCAACAACGAGTCATGGTACGTGACGAGGTGTCAGAGTGGGCACCTGTGACGAGTGGGGTTCCACAAGGGTCAGTCCTAGGACCTGTACTGTTTTTGGTATATGTGAATGACATAACAGAAGGGATAGACTCAGAAGTGTCCCTGTTTGCAGATGATGTGAAGTTAATGAGAAGAATTAAATCAGTCGAGGATCAGGCAGGACTACAAAGAGACCTGGACAGGCTACAAGCCTGGTCCAGTAACTGGCTCCTAGAATTTAACCCTGCCAAATGTAAAGTCATGAAGATCGGGGAAGGGCAAAGAAGACTGCAGACAGAGTATAGTCTAGGTGGCCAAAGACTGCAAACCTCACTCAAGGAAAAAGATCTTGGGGTGAGTATAATACCGAGCACATCTCCTGAGGCACACATCAATCAGATAACTGCTGCAGCATACGGGCGGCTGGCAAACCTAAGAATAGCATTCCAATACCTCACTAAGGAATCATTCCAATACCTCACTAAGGAATCATTCAAGACTCTGTACACCATATACGTCAGGCCCATACTGGAGTATGCAGCACCAGTTTGGAACCCACACCTGGTCAAGCACGTCAAGAAATTAGAGAAAGTGCAGAGGTTTGCAACAAGACTAGTCCCAGAGCTAAGGGGATTGTCCTACGAAGAAAGGTTAAGGGAAATCGGCCTGACTGACTAGAGGACAGGAGGGTTAGGGGAGACATGATAACGACATATAAAATACTGCGAGGAATAGATAAGGTGGACAGAGACAAGATGTTCCAGAGAGGGACACAGAAACAAGGGTCACTGGAAGTTGAAGACTCCTATGAGTCAAAGGGATGTTAGGAAGTATTTCTTCAGTCATAGAGTTGTCAGGAAGTGGAATAGCCTAGAAGCGACGTAGTGGGGGCAGGAATACATAGTTTTAAGACGAGGTTTAAAGCTCATGGAGCAGGGAGAGAGGACCTAGTAGCAATCAGTGAAGAGGTGGGGCCAGGAGCTATGAATCAACCCCTGCAACCACAAATAGAGTGAGTAAAACACCACACACCACACATACACACACCCACACACACCCACACATATACACACACCCACACACACCCCCACATATACACACACCCACACACACCCACACAATACACACACCCCACACACACCAACACCGAAAACACCCACACACACACCAACACCGAACACACACCACACCCACCCACACCAAGGCAGGGTGACCCAAAAAAAAAAAACTTTCATTCATTCAACATTTTCACCATCACTATGTATTTTTTTTTTTAATCACTTTATATTTTGGATATGTTATGAAGGAAGAATTGTGAGGGTATGGATCCACCTCAGGATGCAGCCCTCAAGAGATGGAAGACAGCATGGTGTGAAATTTAAGGGACTCAAAAGAAAAAAAAATTTTTATACTAATAATATAAAATTTCCAGTGAGTTACATCTACCCCAGTTTATTGCAGTCACTGCCCCACATATACCTGTAAGATTCAGTACTTTGAAAGCAAACCGTTACATGATGGTAACTTAAATGGTGAGAGAGATAAAGGGCTTTTTTTTAATACTACCTGATTATCTATTTATTTGATGCATTAATTAATTTTTTTTCTCAAGTTTTTGACTAAGAGCCAGAGCTTTGTCACTGACTCATATACAAAAAAAACTAAAGGAGTTACAAATTTTTAAACAAGATGTTATTAACTACAAAGAGGAAAGGGGTAATTTTTTTTTTTTATATTTTAAAAATTTAACAAAATTAAATTTTAAATTTTTTAAAATAAAATAAAATAGACTTATTTTTTTCGTATAAAAGAAGAAATATGCTAATTTGAAAAAAAAAACAATGATATTCTAAATAGCTTTTAAAAAATAGATGTATTTTTTTGGTTGCTGTTCCTGAGAGGGGGCCCTGTTTTTTACCCCCTCCCCCCCGGGTACCAGAAGTTGTAACTCAGCCCCCTCAAAAGACACTTTAAAAACAAGTGAAGGTTATTTGAAGAAAATTTTTGGAATCACTGTCACAAATTTTTCAAGCCCCCCAACGTTTAAAAAAAAAAGGGAATGAGTCTTTTTCCCAATCATTTCCTGACCAGCCTGGCTGTTTTGTATGTTGCGCCCTAGCAAAACAGCCTCTGATCAGGCCCCCCATTGGGAGGCCTGGTCATGGACCGACCAGGGCATGACCCCAGAACACCCTTCAGGTAGGCCCCGGGTTGAGGGGCCGGGTCAAACCCGTTGGCACCCCCAGTCCAACAAAAGCACCATTCCGTCTCAGAAACAATCCAGTTCCTCGGGACAGCTGGGGTTTTTTTTGGAATCCTCATAATGGGAGGGTACTGAAAAGTCTTGGTCCCTTTACACTCATTGTTCGGTTTACCCCCCCCCTTTTCTTAAAGGTGTTTTACATTGCTTGTCAGCTTCTTGTTTTTGGGGGAAAAGTAATTTCAGTGGGAGATTTGAGATTAATTCCCAAATTTTCCAGGTGAATTTTTTTTGGTGCAGATTTTTCCCACATAGTATTAAAGGTTTTGGGTTCCCCCGAATTTAGGCCCTTTACTGAATAGATTTGGGCAGAAAGGTTGTTTGTTTTCTTCTTTCCCCTTGGAATTTCCACTGCCTTTCACCTGCATCATGATCACATTATTATGGCTTTTAAAGTCTGTATCTACTTCTTTTTTGTTTGTTTTTTAAATGCATCCAAGACTATCATATTAGTCCAGCAATTCATAGAGGCAAAACATTTTTTTAAAAAATTTTTCCCCTTTTTTTCTGCAATTGTTGTAATTTCATGTTTGGGGGGGCAATCTTGCTTTTTGGGGAATCCATTCAAAGATTTTGATAATTTGGGGATGTCAGGTTTTGGCCCTCTTAATTTTTGCATTTTTTTTGCTGCCACCCTTTGTGAAGGGGGCCCCATATCCAGGGTTTTTATGACTGTGGGATGCCCCTTTTTGTCCAGACTCTATTAATGCAATGTATAGTTTTAAAATTAATTATTTAAACTATTTAATTCTTAAAACTAGAGTAAGTTTTCCTGTAATGCTTTGCACCCAAAAGGGTTTCTGATTATTTTTTAGTATTTTGTAATCGTAATTTGAGATAAAAAATCTAATGTGTTAGTGTTTTCCAAATATTGATGAATACATTGCATTATTTGGGTTGGGGGGAGAATGGATGGGCATATTATCAATGGCTTACCTTTTGAATACTAAATAAAAAAAATAGAATCAACTGGAAAATAATTATTGTAGTTTAAAAATTTTTTTTAAAAAAAATAGAAGAATACAAACCTTTCCCCAAATTTTTTTTTTTATGAATCTAGTAACAATAAAAAAAAATTATGTATTGAAACTTCTTATGTTTGTGGGTTTTTTGTTTTATTATTAATAATGTGAATAAAAACTGGTAATATTATTTTGGGTTATTATGTTCATGTGAACAAATGACTTAGAAAGTTGGTTTTTATTGTTGGGGGCCCCTTTAAAAAGGGGGGTTGTCTTTTGGGGGGGGGTTTTTTAAAAAAAAATTTTTTGGGAAAAGAGAAAAAACAATACGGGGCCCCCCTGGTTGGGGGCCCCCGCCCCAAAACCCCCTAACAATTATGTAAGTGAGGTGCTTTTGTAAGTGTTTTTTTGGGGAACCCCCCAAAGGACTAATCTAATTTACTTTTTTCCCCTTATGTTAAAAAATTTTTTTTGGTAACGGCACTTGAACAGCATTCTGGAATGAATTATGGTTTTTAAAATCCGGGGCCCTTTTTAAAACTGTATACGGGGGGCCCCCGACTAAAAAATTTTTTTCCAGAAGGGTTAAAATTAAAAACAATTTTTGTTCCCATAAGGATGAATGTAAATTAGATTGGTCCTTTTGGGGGCCCCCAAAAATACCACAAAACACTAAAAAAATACACTTAAAAATTTTGGGGGGAAATTAAACCCCCGGGGGGTCCACTGTTTTGCTAAACATATTGTGAAATAATCATGGTACAGTATTTTATTTCAGTTGAAGAGGGGGGATCTAAAATGCAGGAGGTGAAGTTCAGGAAGACAGTGTTGTCCCCCCGGCCCCCCCACGAGATAAAATAGCAGCGCTTGTCCTGAGGTGTATGGAGGCTCCAGTTCACTCATTAAGTCCCCAAAAATTCCTTTTTTTTTTTTTTGGTGCCCCCCAAAACCCCCAAAAGGGTGGATATGAAGAGGCATTGAGTAAGTACTGTATTTGTGGGGCCTATGTCTAAAATTACATTGTATTATTCCAGTTTTACCAGAAATTTTTTTTAAAAGAACTTTAGTTTGATTTTTCTTCATATTCATGTTCTTCTCATCCCTATTTTAACTCTTTTTTTTTATTTATATCTTTATGTTTAAAATACAAATACTGTAAATGTAAATATGTTGGAAAACAAGAGAAGGATCCCAAAAATTTTAAACCATTGTATAGGGGAAACTTTCATGCAAAAATAAATTTTTTGCCCTGAATTTTCACTTTCTTGAAAGTTGTAGAATAAAGGGGGGGCCCAAAAAAACAAAGTACAGCCTCCTCACTTAGGGGGACTCGTTTGCCAACTGCTGGGGCCCCCCAAAACCGGGGGGTTTTCCCAAACCCGTATTCAAACCTAAATAATGAATATTAGAGCTGATTTTTTCTTTTTTTTAATTACAGTACATTACAAAAAATAAACATTTAAAAATATACTAGAAATGTTAAAAAAAGGGAAAAGGTGACATTAAAAAAAAAAATTAAAGAGGGGTCAAACCAATCCCACTACCAGATAGTGTGCTCCTCGCTTAACCCTTTCGGGGGCCGGGGGCCGTAGTTTTTTCCACTTTGAGTTGGGGGGCCAAACCGTGGGGTTTTATGCCATGAGCCCCCGCTCACCCCCGATAAACTTTACCGATAAATTTGGGCCTTTGATATGAGAGAATACATCTTTTGGGGTTTTTAAATTTCCCCCAAAAAAAATCCCACAGCACAAAAGATAATGAGAGAAAAAAAATGAGACCATAATTTTCTTTTTTATTTTCTTTTTAAAACAGAAAATTTTTGGGGGTTTTTTTGTATGTTTTTTATAGTTGTATTTGCGATTTTTTTTTGGGCTCATTTGGATAGAATGGAAGATATATTACAGAAAAAGAGATGATTTTGATTGGCTTTAGTACTGGGAAAAAAACTTGAAACTGAGCTCAAAGTAGCGAAAAAAATTTAAATTTTTTTTGATGTTCAAGAGTAAACAAATGACCCCACACATCTAAAACGTGCCAGCTGGTGGGTCTGAAAATGTTCCCCAAAAAAAGATGATTTTTATTTATACAATTATTACAAATTTTTTAACAGTAAATATTCCATTTTTTTGGGGTTTTTTTAAAAAAATTTTTTTTTGTGAATAAAAAGTTAAAAAGGAATTCATTTGTAAAGCCTGAAAACAACTAATGAACAGAGGGGAAAAAATTTGTTTAAAAACCTTTTTGGGGAAAAACCCCCCCCTTGTTTATTTCCCCCACCCTATTTTGAAAAATTTGGGGAAAAATTTTTAACTTTGTGTTAAATTGGCCAAATTATCAATTTTATCTCTTTATTTTTTTAGTTGAAACAGTTGACTGGGCGATTTCTTGTGCTCAATCGATAGAATAGAAGTAATACTAGCAAAATAGCTAAGAATTTGGGGGGGCTGGAATAATGTAATTTTCCAAAAAAGGGGGCAAAGTCGGAAAAAATTTCGATGTGTTAATATCACTGACGATCAAAATTCGGGAAACATAATTTCCAGTTTTCCATCAAATTTTTTACTTTTTTTTTTTATTACCTTCAGAAAAAAATTTTCTTTCATTTCCCTAAAAAAAAAATTTTAAAAAAAATTTTTTTTTTTTAAAATTTTTGGACACTGGCTGTCACTTGAGTTTTTTGGCCCCCCGGGGGAAAAAGGGGGTTAACAACCAATTTTTTACCGACCTACTCTTAGGGGAAAAAAACCCTGCCCTTAAAGAGGAAGGCTCAAAAAAAAGGAACATTTGCAAAAAAAAGGTGATATGGGGTTTTTTGGGAAAAACCAGCCAACGAAGGACCCCGAATGTGGGGAAAGTACTGGTTGGTTCAGCATTAGAGGATCAATGAATGGAACTTTCCCCCAAAAGTGTCACAAGCTAAAATGGGTATTTTTTTTTAAAAAGTCTTAAACAAATAAATTGGTGTATACCCTGACCCCCCTCAGTATAAATTTTTAAAATGAAAAAGGGTCTAGGGGAAAAACGAGGTAAATCATAGAATTGATGGGGGGGGGAAAAGGGGAGTGGTGTGCTGAGGAGTCTGTGGGAGACAAAGAAGGGGGGATCCATGGAAGCAAAAGGGAATTTAGAGAGTATAGTTATCCCCCAAAGTTTTTATATGGGGGTAAAAGGACACAAGTGCAACAAATTTTACATTTTTTTGGGGAACGTTTCACCAAGGGCTTGACAAAGCCCTGGAGCGAAAGTTGCCCCAAAAAAATGTCTTGGGGCCCCCCTGTGCCCCTTTCCTTTTCTATTTCGGTAATTCTAAAAAATTTAAATTTTCGTCTTTTTATGGGTGTGAAGCAGGGGGGGTGAATGTTGAAAAAAGGGGGAATTGGAGGCAGGGAGATGTTGTGCCCCGAGGGCTTTTTGGGGGTGAATATTATGCAGAGAATCTGGCCCCGAGATTGGGGAAAGGGGGTGCAGGGTTTCTATAAGTATTACCCCGGGGGGTTAAAAGGGGGGGTTCTTAAGGTGGTTCAGGCATTTAGTTTTGGATGGAACAAAATAGAGTGACTTGGAGGGCATCAAAACTTAGTGGAAGGAAGGGGGTGGGGGTCATCCTGGGGAAAAATTGGGAAAAGGGGGGGGATAAAGGTTTTTTGGGGGGGGGGGGGTTAGACTTCCAGAAGCATATTTTGAGCATGTTAGATAAAGGGGTGGAGGCAAAGGGTTTTTTTTTGGGCTTGACATTTCTGTTGGGGGGGAGGGGGGGAGAATAGTTAAGAAGAGTTTTGGGGGAAAACCCGGGTTAGTCAGATTTAAGTCCTGGAGGGGGGAAGTACAGTGCCTGCCTTAGAAGGACCGGGGGGGGTATGTCACAGTTTTTGAACTGTAGTGTAGGTCCCCCTTTTGGCAAGACAGTGATGGAGGGAATGGTGATGAGTTTTTTTCTTTTCGGGTCCCCCCCCCCTTGGTGGGAAAGGGCCCATGTTTTAAAAAAAAAAATTTTTTTCAATAGTGAGATGTTTTTTTGTAATACATTCTAAGCCCAAAAAAATTTGGGGAAATAAAAAGGGGGACTAGTTTTTGTCTGTTAAACCTTTATAAAACACCTAATCAGAAAAAATTTTGGGAAAGTCAGAAGTGCTTGGTCCAGGACAAAAAAAAATTTTGGGGGGTTTTGGGAGATTTGTTAGTCAAATTATTTAATTTTTTTTAAAATACAGTGGACCTTCACTTACGAGTGCCCCAACTTACAAATTTTTCGAGCTACGAGCTGTCGTTTTAAAAATTTTTTTTGCTTTGAGTTGTGCCCAAAATCCGGGTTACGGCGAGCTTCAGATACGCTGCCACTCGCGGGGAGATCCCAAAGGGAAAAATATCAAAACCCGATAATAACCAATGTGAAACCCCCCCTTTTTTAATTTTTAAAACCACTGGTAGTGTCATCCTGCCAGAATGTTCTATAATGTAGCCCTAAGAAAAGAAAAAAACCCCTGGAACATGAGTAAAAACATGTTTGGCAGGCTGGCGGGTTTGGCTTTTTTTGGTTTGTCTTACCCCCTTCTGTCTGTCTGTATCTAGATAGACAGAGATAGAGATAGAGACACAGATAGACAGGCAGAGACTCCACTGTTAGCGGGGAGTGACACTCATCTTACCCATGTTTTCAAGGAGTGTCATGTATACCCAGCATTTCTAAAATATTGTTTGGGGCCTGGAAAAAAAGGAAAAAAAAATTTCATTTATAAATACTTTTTTTTTATTCAAAAACCCCTTTAAAAAAAAAAAAAGGGGGGTTTTTTGGGGGGGGGGGAAAAGGTTAATGGGATTTCAATTAATTTCAATGGGGAAAAAATTTATTTGATATACGGCAAATTGTGTTACGAGCTGGCCCAAAAAATTAAACTCGTAAGTCAAGGTACCACTTTCATTTGTTTTAGCCTTTTTTTTGAAAGAATAAAGAATTTTTTTTTTGGTTCACTTACCGAGCTCTTTTTAGGCAACCTTATTGCCAAATAAAAGAACTGCTAAAAGTTTGAAGACCAAACTTTTTTTTCTTTATGTCCTTTTTTTTTAACAAATCGTGAACTTGCAGAAAAAAAAATTTTACTCTGGATTTTTAAGATCAGCTTGCATTTGTCTATCAGAAGCTTGTGAAGGCCCCCAAAAAGGTCAGTTTTTTTGATACAAATGTTTGTGAAACTAGAATTAGTTATTGAGATTACTTTAATTTTTGCTTTTTGAAGGGTTATTAGCCCCTTTTTTTTGGGCATTTTAGTCCCCTCCTTTTTACACGCATGGCACGTAGGAAGAATTCTTTTTCCCCCTTTCCCCGCTAGATAGATAGGGAAAAAACCCCCAAATTTTAAAACACTAAAAGGGGGGGGGTGTCCATTACATCATAACAATAGCAGAATTTTTAAAACAATTTTATCCAAAGACTGTTAAAAAAAGACAGTCCTTGATTTAACAGACTGTCCATTTTGTCGATAACAATTTTCAAAGTGGACCATAAAATGACTGACATTTGTGGAGTTAATGAAATTTGCCCATTGTTTAAGTTTTCTACCAACAGATTTTGTTTTTTAAATTGGGGGCTGTTTAAATTTTTGGGGTTTTTTTTTGTAGTATGTTTTTAAAGAACTTTTTTCCCCCTTTTTTTTAAACAACCAGCTGTATCCCCCCGAGGAGGGTGGCCCAAAAAAAAAAATAAAGTTTTTTTTTTAAATTTAGTAAAGTATACAGGAGAAGGGGGCCTAGCCCCCCTTTTTTTCCGGATTTTAGTGCTCTTTTTACAGCGGGACAGAGGAAGAATTTTTACCACTTCCCCTTTGGGGATAAAGGGGAAAAAAGAAGAAGAACTATTAAGAAAATAGATGAAAACCCTGATGGGGGGGTAAAATATATGCATGTACAGTGGGGCCCCGGGTTTTAAAAAAAAACCCCCAAATCAAAAAATTTTGTATAATATTGTGGCGTGGGAAGTGTATTTTTGGGGGGCAAATAGACTAACCACGTGAATTATTTCAAGGAAGTAAATTGTTTTTAAAGGCATTTAGCAGGTTTTTGAATAATTTTTTTGTTAACCGGGGGGGGACTGTACATGCATTTTAGTGTGACCTAAAGCAAAGAAGTAAAGAAAACCCCCCATCCTTATTCGTAATTATATTAAAAAAATTAAAACAATTTTTTGCCAGGGTTTTTTTCGTTTAAAAATTTTTTAAAAAGAAAAAATGGTTTGGGAGAAAACTTTTCTGTTCAGATTTATATAGTTTGGGAGCGCTGGGGTTTCCAACTCTGGCTCAATGTGGAGTATGTTGGGCCCCGAACCTTGACAGACAACAGACCAAATCTGTCAACTGATTAACTTAGATGGCTCACAACTGTCTACCCCGTGTTTCCTATCATGTCCAAACACTTCTTTTTTTAAAAAGCAAGAACATTGAATTTGATGTAGAATAAAATTCCTTTTTTTTTTCTATTTAAAAAAGAGAATGGGTAATGAAAAGTGATGGTGTCATATAATGAAATGAGGGCATCAGCTAACAAAAAAGATGACTCATTGCTGTTTTCTGCACAACAAAGAGCAATATATAGCAGCTTTTAACACTTCCCA
>WNWK01044651.1:0-15018 GCA_009830355.1 Cherax destructor | reverse complement strand
TTCTTTACATACCCTACCAAAACTCATCCACTAACCTTTTAATTTCCCCAGAATCTCCAAAAGACAGTGTCATCAGCAAGAGCAACTATGACAACTCCAAACTTTGTGTTAGATTTTTTTTTTTTTAAACCCCCCCACACCTCTTGCCAACACCCAGCATTCACTTTTTTTACAACCCATCTATAAATATATTAAAAACCATGGGACATCACAATCCCTGTTTAAAACCCCTTTTTGGGGGTCGACAGGCCTTGGGAAAGGGGGGGGGGGAAAAAATTTTTTTTTAAAAAAAAAATAATTTCTTTGAAATGATAGAGAATCTTTTCCGATCATAACCCCCCCAAAAAAATTAAAAATTTTGGGGATCGAAAACTAACGGAATTATGCTTTCGCGAAGTTCGGGGTATCTTTGACACTGACGCATCGGCGATTTCCCCCTTTTTTCCCCCCCGGGGGCACATTCCAATGTTTTAGTCAAAAAAATTATAGCTATTTCGCTAGAACTTTTTTTCCCCTTCTATCGATTGAGTACAAGAAACCTCCTATTTACCAATTTCACCCCCCCCAAAAAATAGGGGTTTCAAAAAAATGGCAATTTTCCAATTTCAAAAAAATTTCAAACGATGCCAATTTCAAAATGGGGCCCCAGGGGTAAACAAGGCAGACATTGGGGGCACTAAAATAACATGTTCTCTTTAACCACGTCTCCAGGCCCCGTTCCATTATTTTTTTTTTTTCCCCTTTTTTGGTTTTTACCCCGCAAAAAAATAGAAGATTTACTGTTATGTATACAACCCATCATTGTAAAAATGATATAAATAATATCAGAGAAATTTGTGCATGAATATAAACTCCCAGTTGATGTGTATTGGACGCATGGGGGATTTGTTTATTTTGAACATCGTCAAAAATCGAACATTTTCGCTATTTTTGTTTTTCTTTTTTGGGGTATTTTGTCATTGTCATACCAATCAAAATCATCTCTATTTCGTAATATATCTTCCATTCATCAAATGAGACCAAAAAAACGAGAATACATCAATAAATACCATACGAAAATCGACAAAAAAGTCGTTGTTTTAAAAAAAAAAAGGGTCTTTTTTTTTTTTTCTCATTATGCAGGGCGCTGCGGGTTTTTTTTATACTGGCCCCTGACCACACAGACCCATTCTTTCATATGTATGCCTACCAGACGTTTTTTTTGGCTTAAATTAAAGGGCCCCCCTAAAATTTTTGGGGGTTTTCTAGTATGGCACCAACCCCTGCTCGAAAAAAGTACTAGTACGGCACCGACCCCGGGAAAAGGGAAGTTTTTTTTTACGGGGGAAAAACCCCCTCTCCTACATACTCTAACCTGACCCCCCCCTACCCCCGAAAAAAATTTTTCACTGCTTTCAATAACCTACCTCATTTTTCCCCCAAAATTTGCAACATCTCCCCTTTCCCCCCATCATTTCCTTTTTTCCCAAAAAAATAAATGCCACATAAACCTTTTTTTCCCTTATCTAAATACTGTTCACCTATAAAAAAATTTTTTTCAAATAAATTCATAAATGATACAATTTTAAAGGGTTTCAGATAACATTTTTTACTGTTTTATTTATTCTTCATATATATTTGACAGTAAATAAAGCAAAATGTAAGACACCTAATTTACTGGTAATACTTTAATAAAATACATTATAAACTCTTTTTTTTTAAAATTTGGGGAGACATACAAAAAAAAAGCAAGTTTCAGCTTTTATGAACAAACAGGGGGTAGGTTTCTAAAAAGTCACTGTTTTTAAATTAAAAGTTTTTATTAAAAAAATTAGTGTAGACTGGCAAAAAGGGAAACTGATTATGTATATAAATAATTTTCCCCCCTTTTAGGGAAGAATGAAGCATTTTACTAAATAATTTTCATTTTTTTATTTTATTAAATTTTTCCCTGGCCTTTTTTATAAGATTTGCAAAAAATTTTTTATTAGAAAAAGTTCTAGTGTGCAGTATAAGTTTGACATAAAATGGTTATAGGCTTTTTTAATATATATAGCTGGCCCCAAAAATAGCACATACAGCCTCCCTCACTTAACGATGGAGTTCCATTCCTAAGACCTTTTTGGGGAAACGAATTCATCACTCAGTGGGTTTCTGTCAGTCCTTTTTGGATATTGTTTGAATGTCTTTTTTTCACTGTTTATAATATTTCTGGTATATTTTAAATGTTTATACAGTAGTGTACTACAGTCCCCCCCGGGGGTTACATCATAATTCATTCCAGAAGGCTGCTCAAGTGTTTTTAAAACCAACAATTTTTCCCCCCCTTAAGAAATAATGTCAAGTAGGTTAGTCCATTTCAGCCCCCCAAAAATCCTTTTAAAAAAAGCATTTAAAAAATTTTACACTTACATAATTGTATTTTTCCCCGGGTGAACATAACTCCCACTGTATATTGAATAAACAGAATAGAGGAAATCAGCTCTAATATACGAAATTATTTAGGTATGAATACTGGTCAGAGAGCCCGTTGTGTCTGAGTCGCGAAATGAGTACGCCAAAAAGGGGAGGAGAGGTTGAGGTAAATTAATAGTATCATAAAAAAAACTCTTAAATAATTTCTGTAATATTGTTTATTCCTTGCACCTGTGCTTTTTTGACCCTGAATATTCTGTATATGAGAAGCCAGTTTTTTCTGCCCCATGTCGCCAGCAATGCTAAGTGGATCTGATGGTATCAGCACAGCTACTCTCACAATCCAAAGAGGAAAATAAGATGCTACGACAGGATGCTACTGAACTCCGTTGTAAACTGCACGATGCCCAGGCTGATATCAAGGTCAGAGGCTTGAGGGGAAATTTTAAAAAATTTCCCCCTATCTCAATCAAAATCAAAAAATTTAAAAATTCTTATGAATACATAAGTGCTGAGCACCTAGATTTTTCTTTTTATGTAATTTAATTTCCCTTTTCACAATATTCAGGTTTTTTTTCTGTAATTACCGCCATTATTTAAATTGGTGACAGACTTTTTTTTTTTACTGTATTTTTATTTTTTAAAAACAGTAGTCCTTATACATTTCTAAGGTTTTTGGGGGGAGGTTCACCCCTTCACGAGGTGATGGGGGCCCCGGGGGAAGCTATGTAAATACCCCCAAGAGTAATTTTTCACATCAAGAGTTTAAAAACAGTTTATATCACAGATGGAAGAGCTCGGGCCCAAAAATTTTGGGTTTTTTTTTTTAAACAATGAAATCTGTACCCAAAAATTCATGCTCTTGTTTTTTATGGGATTGAGGACTGAAATAGTGTTTGTGTTTTTGCTTTGAAGTGGTGTCTTGTTATGTACAATTTAACTGATATACTATATTCTCCCCCAAAAATTTTTTGATTTTTATACAAAAATTTTTTTTTTTAATATCCATATTTCAGTGCCAAGTTTTTGGCGATGGGTTTTTTTGGGGGGGAGAGAGGGGGGGTGGGGGGAGAGCTGGGTGCCTCTTCCCAAAATCCACGCCCCCAAATAAAATTTTTTAAAACAGTTTTTTTTCCCCAAAAATTTTTCGCTGAAACAAACAACACCCCCAAAACGAATCAAAGGGGGTTGATGCCATTATAACGGAAAATAAGGGGTTTTTTTTCCATAACAAAAAAAGGCATTTACTGATTATGTGCCATTTATGTAAATTATGGAACCCATCCAGTATATATTTAAAGTTTTTTGGGGAAAAACTCACATATCATTTAAAATATAAAGGGGCCCCCCCTTTTTAAAAAAATTATTCCAGAAGCCTGCCCAAGGCCATTAAGAACAATTTACTCCCTTAAGAAATAATGTCAAAAGGGGTTTTTTTCCCTTTCAGACCCCCAAAATACACTTCCACAAGCACTACAATATTATACTTTTTTAATTGCACATTTCCCCGGGGGCCCCCAAGGGGGCCACTGTAGTACATAATAGTCATTATTATCCCTGCATATTATTTGGGGCAATTTAATGTATATTAAACTTTTAAAAATTTACATTTTTAACTTAACCTTTTTCAATGACAATTTTTGTAGAACCCCCCTATCCGTGGGTTTTTATAGGGGGTTATACCATAAAAAATATGGCATTTACTGATTATTTCCATTTATGTAAATTATAGTTAGTTACCATAACAGAGTATGGATTTAGATTATTGCCTTTATTTAAAAATTTTTGGGTTAGGGTTTTTAAAAAGAGTATATTTTCTTTATTGCTTTTTAAATTTAAAATTTTGGGAAAACCCCCCCCCAAAAATTTTTTAAAAAATTTTTTTTTTGAAGTGCCCCCCATATCATTTATCATATATAAGTGGACCCCCCACAAAATTCCCCCCCAGAAGCCTGCTCAAGTGCCATTACCGAAGAATTTACCCCCAAGAAATAATGTCAAGTAGGTTAAACCATTTCAGACCCCCCCCAAAAACACTTCCACAAAATTACAATATTATACTTCTATTTTACGATTTCCGGGGGGTCGTTAGGGGGGGGTCCAGTGTAGTACTATAATAGTCATTATTATCCCTAAAACGTATTATTAATAGGTAGTAGGTTGGGGAAAAACCGCCCAGGGGGGTACTACCGCCCCCCCCCAATGAGGGGGTTTCAAAGCCTGTATTTTTTTTATGGTAGGGGGGCTGGTGTCTTTTTTTTGTCTCATAAACATGCAAGATTTCAGGTATGTCTTTTTCTTTTTTTACACTTAGGTCACACTAAAAATTTTTACAAGAAAATGTATATACACACACCCCCTCTTTTGGGTTTTTTTTTATTTTCTTACTAGTTCTTGTTCTTATTTCCTCTTATTCCATGGGGGAAAAAGGGAAAAAAAATTTTTCCTCCGTAAGCCCCCCGTGTCGTAAGAGGCGACTAACATGCTGGGAGCAAGGGGCGGGGGCCCCTTCTCCTGTATATATTACTAAAAAAAAAAGGGAAACTGTTTTTTTTTAAAAAACCCCCCTTTGGGGGGGGAAAAGGCCGACGGTTAAAGGGAAAAAAAAATACGTATTATTTTAGACAATTTTTTCTGTATATTAAACTTTTTAAAAATTTACATGTACTAACTTAACTTTTTCAATGAAATTTCAGTAGAACCCCCCCCTCCGTGGTTTCAAGGGGGGATACAGGCCCCCCCCCCCAGGCCATGGGAAGGCCTCAGGCTTAATTCAGGGGAAAAAAGGGCACAATCCACCCCCAATAAAGAGCCCCCACCAGCATCAAGGCCCTTTCCAGGGATCCAGGGTTTAAAAAATTTCCCGTTTTCGGGGGCCCAAAAAAGTTTTTGTTAAAAATTGTCACAAAGCACAAAAGTAGTTATGGTGGCAGTTATTCAAACCAAGAGAAGCCAAGTGCTTCCCATCAATAAAAAAAGTGCAAATTTTCCACTTATTGAGTGTAATTTATCAATTAAACTATCATAGGTATGTATGTGAACAAAAAATGACTTAAATTTGGGTTTGCTACTATCCGGGTTTTTTGGATATCCACAGGTTTGAACGTACCCCCCCACAGATACAGGGGGACTACTGTATTTTTTAATTTCCAGTTTATTCTAAAGAAATGCTTTGTATGACCGGGGGTTTTTCATAATGTATGTAATTGTCACCTACTTTTTGACAATTCTGTGCATTTTACTCACCTAGTTGTGGTTGCGGGGATCAAGTCACAGCTCCGGGCCCCCGCTCTTCACTGGTCGCATTAGGTCACTTCCTGCTCCATAAGTTTTTGTGTGTTTGTGTATATGTTTGTGCATGTGCGAGATATGTGTGTGTGTCTGTGTAATATCCATCCCCTTCAGAGGAGGACAGCCCTTCCGATTCCAGGACTCAGTACTACCTTGTGTCATTAATTCATTCTCATGTTAAATGTATTTGCACAGTTGCATAAACCCCAAGATATTCAAAACCCTTGGGGGCCTTCTAAAATTTCCATGCAGTATATTAATAATTTTTTATAAGGTTTTTATGCCTAGGTATCTACAACAACGCCTGAAACAGTCTGAAGAAGAAAAGCTCTAGCAAAGGGAATCAAAAGTACAAGGTATTCTAAAAAAAGGTTTAAATTATTATTTAATTGATATCTTTAATTTTTTTGGGGGGAAAATATTTCGTTGTTTAACCCCTTTTCTATTTATAAAATTTGCCATTCCAAATATGTATCAGCAGAGTGCCAGCAGAATCGACATGTACGTATTTGGGTTTTTAACCCTTTTTTAAAACATTAAATTTAAAAGGTCTGACAGAAAAAATTCTTGGAGGGGCTTTAATTGAATAAAGGGGACTTCCCCAATCAAGTTTTATGTCAAAATGGAATAAACCCCCCAGAGGAAAAAAAATGGGGAATGAAAGGATCTGTATTTTTGGACTTAAAAAACTTCAGTAAAATGGACCCCCCTAAAAAAAACCCAATGTCAAAATGTAAGATAATATTGAAGTGCTTTGGAAGTGTTTTTTTGGGGGTCTGAAATAGAAAACCTCGTGACATTATTTTTTTAAGGAAAAAAAATTTTTTTAATGGCAGGGATTTTTGGAAGGAACATTTTTTGGGGGGGTCCATTTTTATATATTCAAGGGGGATTCAGAGTGGGAAATATAAAAGTGGACCTGAGTTTCAAACCGGGAAACGTTTAAATTTTAAGTATAAATTGTAAGTGCTTGGGGAAGTGTTTTTTGGGGGGCTGAAATGGGCCCCCCTTATGTGACTTTTTTTCCTTTTAAAGGGGAAACGTTGGTAATGGCGCTTGAGCAGACTTCGGGGGTGAATTTTTTCGAAACTGGGGGGGCCACTGTGTCTTTTTTTTTGTTGATTTTCTGTCCATGTGGGATTTATCTGTTCATTGATCACTCTTTGACATATATTTTTAATTTTTTATCAAAAAATAAGGAAAAAAAAAAGATGTGCATATAATTTAATTACACCTTGACCACCATATTAATTATTATAATAAAAAAAAGCTTTAAAAAAAAAAGGGTCTTTGTGCCCCAAAACCCTATATTAAAAAAGCCAAAATACATATTTTAAAAATTTTACAGTACCTTACATAGTAAATTTTATACTATACTTTGTGTAATATTATAGTACTAACCTTTTCCTGCTCATATTTTTTGTTATACATTGCCAAAAAAAAAACATAGTTCCATCATTTTTTTTTAAAAAAAGTAAAATTTTTTGGTTTTTCAGGCAATTTTAAGATTTTAAAAATGGCCCCAAACACGAATGCCTGTTTAGCAAATGAAAAAATTTTTTTCTGCATAATTATGGTTAATTTTATATGCAGAATTTAAAAAAAATATTTTTATTTTTTGGAAAAAAAAATAGTATGACATATATGTAGTTTATAATAGGATATACTGTACCTATAAATTTTGTACAATGACAGTTTGAAAAATACTACAAAGAAATTTTTTTTTAAAACGTCAAATTTTAATATGATATGATATTATTGCATAGTAATGATAAAAAATAATAATAATAATAATAATAATAATAATTTTTTTTTTCAATGCATGTTACAAGTGTACAATGTTATTGGTAGTTAAAAAATATAATACAATTATAAAACTGTAAGGGGAAGGGGGGCCACTGGCATGCCATGGCATTAGGGGCGATTTGAGACTTATTCACAAATTAATGCTAAAAAATTGGGGTTTTTTTCTATTCCCCATATTATTTAAATTATTAAATGGTTATACAAAATTTTTTAAAGACAATACAAGAGAAAAATTTGGGTTTAGTTTAATCTAGTTGTAAAATTTTTTTCAAATTACAGTATGTTGATGCAAAATAGTATAATAACAATACTAGAAATAGTTTTTAGAGTTTCATCTAGGTATATATTTTATTTCAAATTAAGAAAATGATGATACTATAAGATTTTAAATGACAATATGATGATATGAGATTGAAAACAAGTGTTAAGGAGGATGAACATATCAAATGAGATCTTCTTAAGTAAAATAATATTGGGTTTGAGTTTGTTACAGTATGAGTATTTAGTATAGGGTGAGTAGGTGACTTTTGAGAAGAGTCTTGAATTGATTTTCCGACAAGGTTAACTTGATATTTACTGGTAATGAATTCCAGATTTTGGGGCCCTTTATGTGCATAGAATTTTTACATTGGTTAGTATGGACTGGGTATGTCAAATAGTGATCTGTGTCTTGTGTCATGTTCGTGGGACCTATTAAAGTTGTTGAGGAGAATTTGAGCCAGGGTTAATATTAGCATGTAGAGTTTTATGTATGTGAAGGCAATGAATAGGTATGAATATTTTTATGGTGAGTAGTTTAAGGTTCTGAATATAGGTGGAGTATGCTGTCTAGAGTGGAATTTGTTATCATCCTGACTGCAGCCTTTTGCTGGGTTATGAGTGGTCTAAGGTGATTTAATGTTGTTGAGCCCCATGCACAGATTCCATAGGTGAGATAAGGGTAGATAAGAGAATGATATAGTGCAATGAGAGCTGGTTGAGGCACTAATAGCGTATCTTAGATAATATACCTACTGTCCTTGGAGATTTTCTTGGAAATTTGTTGTATGTGTGTTTGGAATTTAAGACTACTGTCAAGGTGGATTCCTAGGAATTTTCCCTCTGTGAGCCTTGTGATGGGTGAACCATTTAGCGTTATGTTAAGTGAACATTTGTAGTTTGTTTCCAAACTGAATGTAGTAGGTCTTGTCCGTATTGAAGTAAGCTTATTTGTCATCATCCATGTTGATATTTTCTGTAATTGGCATTAACTGTGTTGGCTAGTACGACTGGATTTGGGTGGAGAGAAGACATATGTTGTGTCATCTGCAAACAAAATGGGTTTGAGAAGTTGTGATGCATTCGGGAGGTCATTTATGGGAAATGAGGAATAGGAGGGCCCAGGACACTACCTTGAGGACACCGACTGTAATTTGTTGTGTGGAAGAGTTCTTCCATTTGTGTTCACTACTGACTTTGTTGCTAAGGACGACTTTAGGTAGTTGAGGGGTGCCCCCAATACCATAGTGCGCTAGTTTTGTGAGCAATAAATCATGGTCACTGTATCAAATGCTTTGCGTAGGTCTATGAAGATTCCAGCGGAACCTCTTTCTTCAAGTGCGGTGTATATTAACTCTAATATGTGTGTTTTAGCATCGTTTGTGCTCTTGTTGGTCCTGAATCCAAATTGACAGGGTTTAGTACATTGGTGAGACGAGGTAGGAATAGATCTGTTTATGAATTAATTTTTCAAGATTTTAGAAAGCAGTGGTAAATTTGAGATTGGTCTGTAATTGTTCAGTCGTTTGGTCACCTCCTTTGTGGATCGGGGTGACCCAGCTATTTTGAGAATTGATGGGAAGGTTGAAGATTCAATGGATTTATTAATAATGCTGTTATAATTGGTGACAGTACATAATGTATAATTAGAAATGGCATATCAAATGTGCATAGAAAGTCAAAGTTTATTGCCTTAAATCAATTTTTTCACTGCACTTGATCAGACATTTAACATCTGCAACAAAAAAAACATATGGTAATAGTATGTATTATATTTTGCTAGTTAAGCTTAGAACAGTAGTTTTCTTTTAAAATTAGCATGCTTATCTCTATAAATTCTAAGTTTTCAAGGTGAATTTTATTAACTGCATAGCTCAGCATTCCAGGTGTCTTAAGAGTGCACTGGAAGTAATATATTGTATCACTGGAATATCTGGAGTACCTCCATGTATTCCAGTGTAGTCATTAATTGAATAATCAAACCTTCATTAGTAATGCCCATATTGTTTCCCATTTGTATTAATGTAGTGCTACACTGTTAATTGTAATTAAAGTGAGCTGCACGGAGTGAAACCCTGCAGTTTAGTGGGTGACTTGGTGTTGTAAGATCACAAATAATGGTCATTTGTCATCTGAGAAGAGCTTTATAACCCCAAGTTCATATAACTTATTAACTAGAATGCTTAAAGTTAATGATTGTGCATTTGCATTCAGTATTTGGGGTAGTCAACAAACAGATAGGTAGCATATCTTATCTAGTTTAGTAGATTGAAGATCGAGTTGCCATCAGTCTGACCAAGTTACCATATAGATTTAGAACTTATATAAGTAGATAAACAAATTTAATGCCGTTACTAAATGTAAAAGAAAAACTTTCTAAAAACATTTCTTTTTTGAGTCACTCTGCCTAGCAGGAGATAGCTGGTATTAAAAAAAAATTAATGCAAAGTGTTAAAAGAGATTGATGATTGTATTACTTAGGTTTAACACTCAATACTTATGACAGTGCTGGTTATTTTATCATGCTTTAGTTTTTATCTTTTGTTTCCATTCCTTTAAGGCTGCATTAGAGAAGTGTCGTTCTCATGGATCACTCAAGCTAGGTACTTCAGAAAACCTCATAGTAACACCACAACAAGGTAGTATACTATTTTTAATCTCAATCTTACTCAAAGAAGTAAATTAAATATGTGATTAATCTACTTGTTATTTTGTCATTTAACTTTGAACAGTTTATATTGATTAAAAATTTCTAATACTATTAAAAATCAACCCAAAAATTATTTTATATGTGAACCATCATTATAATTGTAAACTTCATATTTAACACAAAAAAATAAATTTGAAAGCCTGATTTACGATTTGCCTAAAATCCTGTCATTTAAAACAGAGTATTTTTGACGTGCTGTTTGAACCCCCATTAATTGCATATAAAATGATGCAAAAATTTAAATATTTATGAAGTCATTAATTTTTAAGTTAATCTTATTTAGCCTTGCATCATTTAGGTCATCACTTTCAAAGTCTAAAACATTTAAATATATTGCCTTCAAGCCTATTTTAATATTGTGGATCTATTCCAAAAATACATCTTTAAAAAAAATCATGGGTCTACTTCATGCATATGAACATTTTATAGGATAATGTAGTGGTTTTTTTTTTTTTGAACAAACATGCTGAAAGAGATTTTTGATGTACGTACGTACATGACATAACACGTTGGATAATACATCTTCTGGAGTTGAAAAGGGGCAACTTACTTATGTGGACCAGTTAAATCAAAGCTTGTGTATGTATGTGTATATATATATATATATATATATATATATATATATATATATATCTGAGCCCTCTGCAAAGACAGTGATTATGTATGAGTGTGGTGAAAGTGTTGAATGATGATAAAGGTTTTTTTCTTTGGGGATTTTTTTCTTTTTTGGGTCACCCTGCCTCGGTGGGAGACGGCCGACTTGTTGAAAAAAAAAAAAAAAATATATATATATATACAGTGGTACCGGTTTACGATATTTTTCATTCCAGAATGCTGTTCAAGTGCCATTACCAAACGAATTTATCTCCTTAAGAAAGTTGTAAAATAGACTATCCTTTTAGACCCCAAAATTACACTTACAAAAGCATTTAAAAAATAAACTTACATAAAAGGGTGAGTTTGGGGACCATCGTAAATCGGGGTACCACTGTATATATATATATATATAACACACAGTAAGACCCCGTATCCGTGGGGGTACATTCCAAGGACCTGCTGTGGATACTGAAACCGTGGATAGTAGCAAACCCTATATACGTACATTGGGCCCTCGGTTTTCGTTCACCTCCAAACTCAACAATTATGTAAGTGTATTTTCGAGTGCTTTGTAAGTGTACTTTTGGGGGTCTGAAATGACTAATCTAATTTACATTTGTCCTTATGGGAACAAATTCGTTGATAACGGCACTCAAACAGCATTCTGGAAAGAATTTTCAACGAAACCGAGGGTCCACTGTATAAGTCCTATACATACCTGTTATAGTTTGATAAATTATGCACAATAATTGGAGAACTATCACTTTCACTGATAGGAAGCACTTCACAGCTTCTCTTAGGCTTTGAAAAACTGCCAGCTTCTCTACTTTTGTGCTTTGAGGGCCATTATTATGCAAAATTAAGAGATATTTTGGGCGACAAGGAAACCATGGATAATTGAAACAGCGGATACCGAATCAGTAGATATGGGGTTCTACTATATATAAATTAATTTAATTTTACTGGTTTATGAATGGCTCACTCTTGTGTGTTTAGATATCTTCATTAATACAATATCCGAATGTTTCCTGTACTCTATTTTTCAAAAATAATTTTATTGTTATTACTTCACTTGCCTTCGCTTCATCTATATTAATTGTCATATGATACACTTGCAGTCTAGTTAAATATGCTATGGGTCATTGGTAGTTTTTATTTGATCTTTAAATATATTAATTACATATGCAGCCATTTTATCTGCTATTTACTATTTACTATAATTATAGTCAGTCTTGTACTGCAACAATAATTAAGTCTTTCTTTTAAAAGGTAGACATTTGGATGATAGTACAGTACAGTGGTACCTTTTTAATTACAATTTAATTTGTTCTGTGACCAGCCGTAACTCAATTTGCTCGTATATCAAATCAATTTTCCTCATTGAAAAAATTGAAATGCCATTAATCCATTCTACCCCCAAAAACCACCCTAATATTTTTGTTACCCGGGTTTTTAAATAAGAAAATGTATTTATAAATAAGAAATATTGTATACTCCACCCACCACCTTTACTACTATACCAACCACCATCTCTACCACACCCACCACCATTCTACTCCACCCACCATTACACTACTCTATCCACCACCCCCACTACTCCACCCACCACCATCTCACACACCCCACCACCCTCACTTTCTCCACCTTTCCCCATATCTACTCCACCCACCACTATCACTACTCCACCACCACTATCACTACTCCACCCACCACCATCATTACCCCCACCTTAATTAATGTTTCTGGAAAACCCTTTTAAATGTTGAAATGGAGGTACCTTTCCCAATTTATACGAGAACCAACAGGAAAGGTGTTTCCCCACCAATCTAAAATTTGTGTGGGGGTATTATTTTTCCAGTTATGTCTTGGAAAGCATGGGGATGGGGCGGCCTAAAACCTCTGGGGAAAAAGTTGGATTTGACTTCAGATAAACCGCCAATTTTGGTGGGGTATCGGGCCTTTAAAATCGGATTTTGGCTTAACCAAAAAAAAAATCAATGGCGACAGTCGAATCAGAAAACTCATGTTTGGGGGGTGAAATCAAGGTACCAATGTATTTATTAAGTCCTGTAGAGTCTGGGTGTAAAATACTGAATGTCCATGGAACCTATTTATGTTGAAAGGCAAATGTTCCTGTTGTCTGGTTGAAGGGTAGTGAAAATTTTTACCACCTACCCCAAAACAAAATACATAAAATGTTGAAAAAATAAGAACAGTTTTTTCAAAATTGTCAAATCTTCGGGTTTTCCCCCTTGCACCCCCTTTCTTCCCTGGCCACATTTTTTTGTACTTTGGAAGTCCGTGGTTATTCTACTTATTGGTCTATGTGTAAAAAAACTCGAAACTAACCTTCATTACAAGGTTACGGATTACACAGTTTTTAAAAGCCATGAGATTCTAACAACTGCTATCCTTCTGCCCTTCTAACCAGGCTCTTGAAGGTCATCTCACACTTCTGTATATAATTTTTGGTAGTTATCATAGAAATTTTTAAAGGACTGTTTAATATGGGTTAATAGCTGTAAAATAATTTTTTTTGGGGAATTTTAAATTTTCATTATAGAGTATAAAATTTAAATAAAAATATGTAAGGGGAAAAAATTTAAGCTTTTTCAGAGAATATGTATTTAGGATTTAAAAAAAAATATTTGATTACTGCATTTAAAAAAATGAAGTTTAAAAATTTTAAAAAAATTAAAAAATTTAAATTTTTGTTTTTTCCGGAAATTCGTTAGTGTACTATGATATTTAGGTTACTTTAAAGGTTTTTCAAAATATCAGGAAATTCTTTAAAACTACTTTTTTTATTTGGGAGATTATTCCATTTTCCGTGGGGGGTTGGGGTGGGGGTGATCTGAAATCTTTATGTGTAGCCCTTGTTGTTTTAACCCCCGTTCGGGGGACTGAGAATCAACGTTCTCCCAAACAAAATTTTCTCTAACAACTTTCAGCACCTGTTTTTTATAGAAAAAACCTTTTTTTAAAAAAAGCATCTGCCTAACCAATTTGCCCTCCGGCTTTGGCCATTTAAATTAGCTATTTTTCATTTTTTCCCAAACGGTAAAAAAGTAAATATACGTTTTTTCCGCCCCCCAATATTTTGAAAAAAAAAAAATTTTTTTTATAGAAAAGGGCATTTTTTTTTGTATTAGAATTAAAAAAAAAAAACTGGGGCAGTAGTTCCCGTATAGGCGGAAGGGGGTCTGGATCCACCCGACAGCAACAGGGTCCCCCCAAATGGTCCCTTTTTCCTTTTTTTTTCATTTTTTTATTTTTTTATAATTTTTTTTTTCTATTTTAAATTCAATTTGTAGTAGTTTTGTGATTTCATAGCCAATCTTGTTCGACGTAATATTGGTACTGAAAGTACTAAAAATTTAAAAATAAAAATTTCAAAAATAATAATAATAATGATATATAATAATAATAATAATAATAATGATAGTGCATAATAATAATAATAATAATAATTTAAAAATAAAATAATAATAAAATAATAATAATAATAATAATAATGCATAAAATAATAATAATAAAATAATAATAATAAAAAAATAAAAAATAAATAATAAAAAAAATAAAAAAATAAATAACTTTAAAAAAAATTTTAACCCCAGCATTATTAAGATATGTGTCCTGCCTTATCTCATCTGACCCCCAATCAGGACTGGTGAATTTGGGGGGTGAGGCTAGTCTTACTTTCCAATCAGTCCAGTAATTAAGTGATGACAGTCTTTTCTGTTCCCTTTATTTGCTAAATTTGTCTGTCTGTCTTCTTCTGTATCTGTCTGTCTTTCTGTCTGACATATGTGTTTTTTCTGTCTGTCTGTGTGTGCCCTTTCTGTCTGCTTGTCTCGAAGTAGCTCAAAAACCAAAATTTTTCAAAAACCCCCGCACAGTATAACACTTTGCCTGGATTTTTGAGTTATCCAGGGAATTTACACAGGTGAATTTATTTGTAT
>WNWK01044650.1:0-15018 GCA_009830355.1 Cherax destructor | reverse complement strand
AATATTTGCACCAATAACTCATTACAGTTGTGACCGGGTGTAGACTAGTAAATTGCTCATTACTTTATAATTTGTTTATGATTGCAACCATATAAAAGTAAGTAAGAAAATTTACTTTCTTACATGATTTTCCCTTTTGTACCTTGTTCAGCATAAAAACTTTGGGGCCCAGCCTGGACCCAATATACCTCATAATCTGAAAATACTTTGTGGTCAATTGGACCAGACACCTGAGTTCATTCCCTTTTTGTAACTTTTTCAGCATAAAACTTTGAGGCCCAGTCCCGGGACCCATTATGTACCTCTGTAATCTTTTGACTACCACCCACAGGATGGGATGGGGTGCATAATAAAGATATTAACTAACAAAGTTTCTGGGCTGAGGTGGATGGTAGAGGTTCTGGTATGAAGTCGATGGTTGTACTGAGGTCTAATTTTAAGTCATTCAGTAAGTCAGTCAAGTCATTCAGAAGTCAGTAAAGTTTCAGTGTTAGTCAAGTCATTCAGTAAGTCAGTAAAGTCATTCAGAAAACAACAGGTCATTCAGTGTTAGTCGTATTCAGTAAGTTAGTCCCAAAGTCATTCAGTAAAGTCATTCAGTAAGTCGTCATTCAGTAAATCAATCAGGTTTCAGTGTCAGTCATCATTCAGTAAGCCGTCTTCAGTAAGTCAGTCTCATTCAGTAACTGTCTAGTCATTCAGTACGCCGTCTTTCAGTAAGCGTCATTAGAAAACAATCAGGTTTCCAGTGCAGTCATCATTCAGTTAGTCAGTCAAGTCATTCAGTAAGTAAAGCTTCAGTAAATCAATCAGGCATTAGTAAGTCAGTCACACAGTGTCAGCGTATTCAATGCCGTCATTCAGTAAGTCAGTCAAGCTTCAGTAAGTCAGCCAGTCAAGTCATTCAGTAAGCGCCGCCGCCATTCAGTAAGTCAGCAGTCAAGTCCAGTAAGTCGTCAGTCAAGTCATTCAGTAAGTCGGCGCGTTCCCAGTGTTGGGGTCAAGCTTCAAAAGGTACGCTTCAGTAAGTCAGCGTCGTTTCAGTAAATAAATTTGGCTTCAGTAAGTCAGTCAAGCATTCAGTAAGTCAGTCAAGTCATTCAGAACTCAGCTAGTCATTCAGCATCAAGTCCAGTAAGTCAAGTCATTCAGTAAATAAATGGCATTCAGTGTCACATTTGTAAGTCAGTCAAGTCATTCAGTAAGCGTCATTCAGTAATAAGTCATTCAGTAAATCAATCAGGCATTCAGTAAGTCGTCATCTTTCGAAGCGTCAAGAAATTTCAATAAGCAGCAAGCATTCAGTAAGTCAAAGTCATTCAGTAAGTCAGTCGCATTGAAGTCAGTCAAGTATTCAGAAGTGCAAGATTTCAGTAAGTCAGTCAAGCCATTCAGTAAGTCAGTCAAGCCATTCAGTAAGTCAGTCAAGCCATTCAGTAAGTCAGTCAAGTCATTCAGTCAGTAAGTTACGTATTCAGTCAGTCACACAAACTTACGCTACCTTTTTTTATGTGTACAAAGTAACACTTCTTAGGGCCACAGGTTATGTCTTGTCTAATATCTTTGTTTTCTTCTTAATTTAAGATTTAAAAGGTTACCCCTTTTCCCATTTTGAGCAACACTGGTATGCCTACTGGGTGTCATGATTGCTTGGCAGATACAAGATATAGAATTTAAAGATCAAACAAAACACAATCATATCTTGAAGCAGAGAAGAGGGACTGTAGCAGAATTACAATGCTGGGATGGGGGGGTAGTGGCATGGGCAGACTGAGAGGGTGGTGGGGGGGCCAGGTTGTGGGGTGGCGGTAGGTCTCACCCATTGACTAAGGGTTTAACCCACCGGACGCCCGCACTCAAAATTTTTTCCCCCTTTCACGAACCTTTTAAAAAGTTAAGTTAATTTAGAGGTTAATAAAAATGTGCCAAATTCTTCAATCGCGCTATACCCAAATCATGCCAAATAAACTTGTGCTCCCACTGAGGCGGGGTGACCCAAAAGAAAAAAAATTTCCCAAAAAGAAAATATTTTCATTATCATTCAACACCCCCCACTCATACATAATCATTCCTTTGCAAGGGGAGATACGACAGTTTAGAAGTCCCTCCAAACTGCCAATATCCCAAACCTCCTTTAAAGTACAGGCATTGTATTTCCCCCATTTCCAGGACTCAAGTCCCGCAAACCTTTTTCCCCTGAAGCCCTTCACTAAATATTACCCTGCTCACACTCCAACAGTTGTCAAGTCCCAAAACTATTCGTCTCCATTCACTCCTATCTAACACGCTCACGCACGTTTGCTGGAAGTCCAATCCCCCCCCCAAAAACCTCCTTTCCCCCTTCCCCTCCAACCTTTCGAGGGCGACCCTACCCTCCCTTTCCCTTTCCCCCTACAGATTTATCCCTCTGCTTCTATTTTGATCCATTCTCTCTGAATGCCCAAAAACCCCCTCAACAACCCTTTCACCCCTCTGACTAATTTTCCCCACTCCAAATTTCTGCATATTTATACCACACATTGCCCTTAGAAAGGACATCTCCACTGCCTCCAGCCGCCTCCTCACTGCAGCATTTACAACCCAAGTTCACACCCATATAAGGGGTACCATTACTTTCATACATTCCCTTTTTGCCTCCCTGGATAACATTTTTGTGACTCCACAGATACCCAACGCACCACTCACCTTTTTTCCTTCATCAATTCTATGGTTAACCTCATCCTTCATAAACCCATCCCCCTGACAAAATATCCCCCAAATATCCAAAACATTCACTTTTTCCCAAACCCCTCTCCCAATGTGATATCCAATTTTTTTATCTAAATCATTTGATCCCCTCATCACCTGTCTCTTATCTATGTTCACTTTCAACTTTCTCCCTTTTACACACCCTCCAAAACTCCAACAAACCCTTTTTGAAACTTTTCAGAACCCCCCCAAACCACAGTATCATCAGCAAAAAGTAACTGTGTCAACTCCCATTTTGTATTTGGGATTTCCCATAATTTAATCCCCCCCCCCCCCAACACCCTAGCATTTTTTTTTTTTACAACCTCATTTATAAATATATTAAACAACCATGGTGACATAACACATCCCTGTCTAAGACCTATTTTTACCGGGAAGTAATCTTCCTCTCCCCCAAACCCCCAACCTGAGCCTCACTACCCTCATAAAAACTTTTTACAGCATTTAGTAATTTAAATACGTACCTATTCCATACACTTGTAACATCTAGCACATTGCCCCCCTTATCCAATCTATCATATGCCTTTTCTAAATCCATAAATGAAAATAAAAATTTTAACTTTATCTAAATACTGTTCACATATATGCTTGAATGTAAACACTTGATCTAAAATCCCCCCCCACTTTTAAAAGCCCCCCTTCCCCCTTCTGCAATCCTACTCTGTCTTCCCTTTCTAATTCTTTCAATAACAACCCTACCGTACTTTTTTACCTGGTATAATTGCAAACTTGTTCCCCTATAATTTTTACAATCTCTTTTGCCCCCCACCCCTTTATATAAAGGAACTAAAATGCTTTTGCCAACCCCTAGGTACCTTCCCTATTTCATACTTTTAAAAAAAAATCCCAAAACCACCCCAACACTATACCCCCCCTGCTTTTAACATGTTTTGTCATGATCCGTCAGTTCCAGCTGTTTTCCCCCCTTTCATTCTACGTAATGCCTCACGCAATTCCCCACACTCACATCCTACTCTTCTTCACTCCTAAAAGATGTTATCCCTCCCTACCAGGATGAAATTACCGCCCCCCTTTCTTCATCGACATTTAAAAGTTCCCGCCATCTACTCAATCCCTTCCAGTTCCCCATCAATAACTCCCATACTCTGATTTTAACGGGACCCTTTCCCTTTCCCTAGGTTTTCTTAACTTGTTTATCTCACCCCCAAATTTTTTTTTATTTTCAGCAAAATTTTTTGACAGTGCCTCTCCCACTCTATCATTTGGTCTCCCCCCGCACTCTCACCTCTTTCACCTTTTTTTTACTCTATATACATGTACTCTCCTTTCTTATAACACTTCTGCTTTGTAAAACCTCTATAAGCTACCTTTTTTTTTTTTTGTCACACATTTACTTCATCATTCCACCAATCACCCTCTTTCCTGCACACCCCCTCCTATAGCCACAAACTCTCTCTCTCTCTCTCTCCCTACACTTCTCTTTCTCCGGGGCATAAACACTTCCCATAACCCACTTTTCACATCCAACCCTTACTTTACCCACATTATTATTTTTAAATCAAATAGAAGCCCAAAAACCACAGGGGTCATACAGCGCTGCAGGTTATTGCAGGATGGGGAGAATGGGTTGTGGGAGGGAGAGGGATGATTAGTAGGGTATGGAGTACAGAGACAGTGGATAGTGCGGGGGAGAGAGGGAAAGGAAGAGATCGAGGTAGAAGGGACTGAGGGGGGGTGCTAAAGGTATAATTTCAGAGTTTGTAGTGTCAGTTTATTTCCCACATAACCCTTAATTTATACATTTATATTCCTTTTTTCCTGCCATAACTTATCCATCAACATTATTCCCCTCCTTTTTCCCCCACGGGAAACTCTCCCTACCCCCCTTCAGTTTTGTTTCACTTGGCCGGGACATCCAGCTTATTCTTATTCATAACATCCACAATCATTTTTTTCTTTCATTCACACAACATTCATGCACATTCAAACATCCCATTTTGATTTTTTTTTTTTTTTTAAAAGTTATATGGGAAAAGCGGTTATTATGGGTTCATAATCTGTGTGCTTCAATGCAAACAAAGGCAGGTTGGTTCATTGGTGATGGAGGGGAAAGGGGAGAAGAGAGGCAGATTATTTGGGTGAATTTTTGTTTCTCAGTTTTTTTTGGGCCATTATTATTTTTGTAAACAATTGGGCATGTGTTGTAAGCTCATAATTTTTTGGGGAAACTTTTTAAGAAAATAGATTTTTTTTAAAATTTTTTAATGTATTCTCGTTTTTTCAAGTTATATTAGGGCCCCACTGTGGATGGACTTTAACTGCCCATCGCATAAAGCGAGGGGCATTTGTACCCATGTCTTTAAGACTGGGGAAACAGCCTTTTAAAATGAAACAGCCAATATTGAATTTAAGGATAAGAGATGGGAACAAAAATAAGGTTGGGGTTATTTTTAAGGGACTTTTTAGTTGAGGAATCAAAAAGTTTCAGCAGACATGCAGCAATATGGCAGAAACAAAATGTAATTCCACAGCAATATGTCAATTCATTTTAATTTTCCATGGGGAAAAAGATCTAGAAAGACAACAGTGTTATCACACTTACTAGAGGAGGCACAGACATCAGTGTACATGGAATAAAGAAAAAAACAATTAGAAAAAAGATCCATAAAAAAAAAACAAACCAAAGCAAGTCTGAAAAAAAAAAGGGAAAAAGGGCCGACTCCTGGATTTCCTTTAGGTGGGGAGAAATGAGAAACAGGAAGTAAAAAAAGATGAGGTAGACAAAGTGACTTTAAATACCTGGAGACAATGAAGGGAAAAAGGATTAATTTTATAAAGGGAAAGAATCCTATAGAATATAAGATCATTCAGGAAAAAAAAATTAATAAAAAAGGAAAATAGAGTTACAGGGAATCCCATGAGGTATATTAGCCTCTACATTAAAATTTGGGCCCAAAATCAGAAGCATTGGTTACAGGAATATATATATGACCAAGGAAAAATGAAAAGTGTACGTATTATTAATTTTAAAAATTTTTAAAATTCCCGTTTTCATAATTTTCATCATAATCCAAACATTAGATTTCTGTAATTTTAGAAAATTTAAATATGTACTACATTTATAACTGCAGTACTTAAGACAAATTCACTGATAAAATAAAAAATAAGACCATTCTTTTTTACCCTATGGGGGTGACTAAATTGATATAGTAATCCCTACAAATTTATGAATTTGTGGATTTTTTTTTTATAGATTACCCAAAAATTTCTTTACCCTTTTTTTACCAATATATGCTGCTTTTCGGTTTCTTCTTCCCATGACTGATGAAATGGGATGTTTTAGCACATCACAATGAAGTATCACTCATGTTTGGTTAAGTTTGTTTCAGTGGTGCTTTTGTCAAGTGAGCCACTTACAAAATTGAATTCTGGGTTTTCAAAAATTTCTAAATCTCTTTTTTTTTTTTTTGATACCCTTTTCATAAATGCCAGTATTAATTTGGGGGATAAAGCATTATTTAGAAAATGATCTAGGAAAAAAATTTAAAAGTCAAATAAGCTTAAAATTTTTTTTTTTTTTCCAAAAAAACCTTCAATTTTCCACAAGTTTTTTTTTAGGGCACCAATACATCTTTCCCCCATAAATCATGTGTTGTAAAAAATAACTAAAAATTTCCCCGAGCAAAAAGGGGGTAGTAACCCTTCTCCGTATAAAATTTCAAATGTAAAAAGAAGAAAAGATTTATAAGGGTTTTCCCTTTTTAAAAAACTTTCAAAATCAAACTAAATCATGAAAACTGAAATATATTTTTCTAATAATTTAGGTTTTACATGACTCATGAAATTGTAAAAAAACGATTAAACAAACAGAGTGGGTGGGGCTCAGACCCTTTGGGAGGCAAGACCTAAAACTCACAGTTCAGAGCACACTGGGGGAGTTTTTGGACTTCATAATGTTTTAAAGCCCCCCCATTCTGTGATTTGTTTTTTAGAGGGGTGGAGATATTTGGTTTGGGGGGGCATCTGAACTGTAGATCGACCCCCTTGGCAAGACTAAGTGAATGATGATGAAAGTGTTTCTTTTTTTTGGGTTGTATCCCCAAGGGGAACGGGTGTAGTTTTAAAAAGAGTTTTATTTTTTTTTTACTGTAAATTTTTTTATTTAATGTTTTTTGGGGTGTGTGGTATCCATTTTTGGCAAATTGGACAAGAAAGGCATTGGCTTAGCACAATTTTAATTAAAAACCCAAAACCATGAATACAGATGAAAATATGTCAGGGATTTAAAATTTCCAAATCTCTTCTTGAATAAAACTAAAAAAAATAAAAAAGCAAGGTCAAAAAATTTTGGTTGTATGTATTTGAGTTTCTGGATTTCCCAAACCTTAGAAAATTTTTCCCAAAATTTTGGGAGGAACAGAAGTCCCAAACCCAGTTTTTGGGATTATTATTATAAAAAAAAAGAAGACTAAACCACAGGGGTTTTTTGGGTTATTGGAAAAGTAGACTATTTAGCACAGATTATGTTACACCCCGGTACACATTTTTTTTTACAAAACATCTTACACGACGTAAAATGATATTACACGGTTCAGCAGGGGGGGAAAAATTTGGGGGTCGCCCGCGGGGGGTTAAAATTGAGTCAGTGGGGAGTCCTTGTGCCACCCCCCGCCCCCCTCACCCACCCACGCACCCCCTCCCAGCGTTCATTTTGGGCGTACACGTGCAGGACGAAAGACGGGAAGCCGCTGTGTTTATTTACATTCTTTTCCCGTTTTTCATTGCTTTTTGATAAATATACTAAGAAATCAACCCGAAACCAAGTGTTCCAGAAGACAAAAAAAATTTTGGTTCAAGCTGGGGAATTTTCAAAAGAAAATCAGAAAGATGTTTTGAGGGCTCACGGTGAGGGATATAGGGGGGCCTAGGGCCCCAAAAAGGGCCAGTTCGTACGATTAGGAAGAATGAGGCAAATATACGAGCTTGTGTAATGAATAACCCAAAAGGACCGATGAAAAGAATGACACGAGGTCCCAACAAGTAAAAAAACTAAAAACTTGTTGCTTGAGGGACGAACAGAAAAAAAAGAAAGGTGCACCACTTAGTTTTCAATTGGGAAAACCTTAGTTGTTTAAAGGTGTGAAAAGGGAAGGCAGACCGAAAACGGTGATGTTTCCCACAGGCTGGTTCAAGAACTTTGTTGCATAAAAAGTTACATAAATTAAGTTTTTTTAAAAGTGCTTAGCTGATAAACACAGAAGTATTTCCCTGCTGAATTTCGGGAACTTATTTCCGGGGGTGGTATGGAAAGTTTTTAATGCTGACGAACAGGTGTTTTTTTGGAAGAAATGCCAACACGAACTTTTATCAGTCGGGAAGAGAAAAGTATGGGGTTCAAGGCAGAAAGGACGCTTCACCTTGCCCTTTGCGGTAATGCATCAGGTGTTTTTCGTGTAAGGGGTTTTTAAGATATAAAAGATGATGTGAATAACTTTTAGAAGATGAATGAGATAAAACAGGAGTCCAGAGGAAATGTTGGCAGAGTTCAGAAGATGCAAGGGAGGGAGATAACAGAAGAAGATGAAGAAGAACCTGAAGAAAAGAGAAACAAAAAGTTACGTGAGCAGTTCCATGTTGCTGCTAAACTAGCAGACTTTTCACTGAAGAGGACCCTGACAAAGCTAGGGTGTTTTAAAGGGGTCTAGACCACTTAATTCTCCTCAGCTGTAAAATTTGCAGAATGCCCAGAGATCCATTACAGAATTTATGCACACTGCAATACAACCATCGATTCACACCAGAACCTCACCATCCACTTCTACCGCAACCCAAGCACCACCTCAGCCCAGTAGGGGCCCCACCATCCATATCCCCCTTCACACCATCCACAAACATCATTACCCCAATTTAAGGTAAGAAAAACTATTATTTCTATTGCATTTGTAGTCTTAAGCAGTTAGACAAAATACACAATTAATATCCACCTCAGCTCAGTGGGCCACCACCATATCCACTTTTTACTACCATCCAAAACATCATTACCCCCCTTTTAAAGGGAAGAAATACTATTATTTCTATTGCATTTGTAGTCTTAAGCAGTAATAGATCATGACAATGAACTAAAATTTCATATTCCCTTCAATTTTGCAAGATATGTTTGGGCTAAAAACTTGTTTGGCTTTTTTGGGGGCTCTCAAACACGTAACCCCATTTTTCCCATAAGTTCTGTTAATCATTTAAGAAAATTTTCTAACAAACTTTTTCAGGAACGTATCATCGGGAAAAGACCCCCACTGTATATAGCAAAAAAATTTCACCCAAAGAATCATACCCCCTTTGGCTTTTCATATTTATAATGGAAAAATGTGTGACACCAAGAACTACATATTAAATTTAGATTCTCAGATGTAGACTTCCTATAAAGTCAACAATACTTTTTTTGTTGTATCCAGCATAAACTATGCTGTGCATTTTACAAATTATCATCCACCGTTCCCAAATTTTGAAAACTTGCCTCAAGTGCACATAATACAACAGACATTTATTTTAAATTTTTGGGCCCCCTTTTGATACTGCCCCCACCAATGTCTTTTGGGAAATAAATAAACCTTTAAAAATCTGTACTTCTTTCACCCATTATTTCCAATTTGGTTTTCCTTTTTATTTTTTTAGCATTTATATTCAGCAGAGAACACTCATGGTAAGTGTTTCAAATACTTAGGACCAATGTTAGATGAAGATTACTAATTTGTTTTTGGGTTTGGGGTTTTTAACCTTTCAGGTCCAGAGGCCAAATTTCAAAGGGGAAAGGGGCCAAGAATTTGAAAAAAACTTTTTTTTATGAAAAAAATCTTTTTTTGAAGGTAATAAAACAAAAACAAATTTTATAAAAACAAAATTACGTCTGCGAATTTTGACAGCAAATTTTTGCAGGGGGAATTTTGCCACTTTGACTCCCCTTTTAGGGCCCAATTTTAATTATTCCAGTAAAATTTTTAGCTATTTTAGTATTACTTTTATTCTATCGATTACACAAGAAATCACCCAGTCAACGTTTTAAATTAATAAAAAGATCGGGGAAAATTGGGAATTAGCCAAATTTTAACCAAAGTTCAAAATATTTAAATTTCAAAATAGGGTGAGAATAAAAATAAAACCCGGGACTAAACTAACATTTCCTTTTTTCATAGTTACGTTTTTGCTTTTCAATGAATTACATTTTGATTTTTTTTTCACATAAGAATTTTTATTCAAATCAAAAAAGAAAGATTTACGCTATGCATTATTGAATAATTGTATAAATAATATCACCAATTTGTGAACATATTAGACCCACCAGCTGGGCCGAAGACGGGGGGTGAAGTCATTTGTTTTTAACATCGGCAAAAAAAAACATTTCCGCTAATTTACTGTTTTAAAATTTCCCGATATAAAAATCAAAATCATCTCTATTTTTAATTAAACTTCCATTCATCAAAAACCAAGAAACGAAATCAATAAAAACATACGAAAAAAACTGCAAAACGGTTTAATCAAAATTAGTCTCTTTTTTTTTTTTACCGTGTGCTGCAGGATTTGTTTTGGGTGCAAATTACCACATAGATGTATTCTCTCAATCAGGGCCCAAAAAACCCCCCACAGCTTATCTGAGGAGCTGAGCTCATGGCGAGAACAGCACGGACCCTGAAAGGGTTAAAACAAAGGGAAGAATCCTAACATGTCATTCCAATTTGAATGCAAAGAAAGGTGACTGCATACACACTCAAACATAAATAAGGGAAATTGCATGCCATGCTCCCTTTTGTTTTATGGTACCATTTTTATTACTTTAATACTTAAAATATGGAACTGTAAAACAATTAAACAACTGTAAAGTAAGAATGTTAATAAAAAAGATAAATTTATTTCATATTTTTCCAATAACCCAAGTTCATTTTAAAACAGGGCAATAACACAAAAGAAACAATCAAAAAATTGCTCTTACAATATAACACTCATTTTTCCCATTCAAAAAATTCAACAATAAAAATTATGGAGTCAAAACCCTCAAAGTTAATTGGAAAAAATTAATTGGGAAATAACTTTGGCATGAAGTTAATTAGGAAAAAAGTTTAAACCAAATTTTTATTTTTGGGAAAAGTATTTTTAACCCTTAATTCCCAAAAAAAAATTTTGGGGTTTTTAAGTGTTAACTTTTTGGGGGTTTTTTTAAAAGATGTCAACATCTTCAAACTAAGAGCCCTGCTCTGATAACGCTATCCATGAAAAAAACAATGTGCAAAATTTTCCTTATACGTAGTTACTTTAGAATGCTAAAAACCTAGGAAGAAAGAAAAGAAAATCAGCAATGCTATTAAGAATGAAGAATAAAAAATCAAGGACTGACCTGTACAAATATTCAAAGTTTAAAAAAAATTGGACAAACTTGCATTACAAAATATGGTGCAGCCTTTAAAATTTTTTTTTTTTGCAAAAAAATACTCTTTTGGGTTTAAAAGTTATACAAAAGTCTTAGTAGAAAAAGGGAAATGTTATTGTCAAAAATACTTTCTTCAAACTTCAAATCTTATAATGGCAAAATTTTTGACACCTTGCTCGAATATCGATTTGAGATGATAATCAGCTTTCCCCTCACTGGGGCTTTTGTTGCCCCCCGGTTCTTCCATGCCAGTATGCTTCCCCCGGCAAAAATCAACGTAAAGATATGAACTTGCATAGCTATCAAGATGAAGCTGTACCACAGCACACTCACTGGGGAAACCCCGGGAAAAAAGAACAAAAATGATCAATTATTGATCATAACAACCCAAATAAGACCCATATACAAAGGAGGGGGTTTGGATATTGGGTTTGGGGAATGCCCAAACTGTTGTATCCGGAAAGTGCCCCTGAAAAACAGTGATTATGTATGAGTGATGGAAAAGTGTTGAATGATGAAAGTTTTTTCTTTTTTTCTGGGTTTTGTTTTTTTTTGGGTCACCCTGCCTCGGTGGGAAAAACGCCAGGAAAACAGCAAATTTTAGGTTTTTGTTTATCATTAAAATTATAAAACTTTTTTGAGAAGTGTCACAAAGTTACTCATTCCATAAGTTAATGATGAGTTTTTTTTATTAGTGTTTTTTAACTAAACCCAGACATACAAGAAAAAAAAAAATTTTGAATAATTTAATTTATTTTATATAAAAGCTTTCTTTGAAGGGCCCAAAATACATTTTTGCATATTTTATTTCTAGACTAAGGACTGGTTATCATAAATAAAAGGCATTCTACGGGAAAAATTACTTTTCATTAATAAATATAAATATGACAACCCTGACCTAGGTAGTGGGTTTGGGTGCAAAACCCCCCAGGAGGACTACCGTCCTGCCAAGTGAGTGTAAAACGAAAGCCTGTAATTTTTTTTCATGATGGTAGGATTGCTGGGTTGTTTTCTGTCCATAACATGAAAGTTTCGGTACATCTTGCTACTTTTTCACTTAGGTCACACTACACATTCATATACGCATAATTATATACACACACCTCCTGGGTTTTCTTCATTTTCTTTTTGGGTTTTTGTTTTATTTCCCCTCTTATCTCCATGGGGGAAATTGAACAGAATTCTTCCCCCTAAGCAAGCTTGTAAAGGCATTTAAATGCCAGGGGCAAGGGGTACTAACCTTCCCTGTATATTTAATGTAAAAGGAAAAAAATTTTGTTTTTTTTTGGGCCACCCTGCCTCGGGGAAACGGAAAGGGAAAGAAAAAAGATGGCAACCCTGAATGGAATCTTTATTACCAAACCACCAAAAAAAACAGTGGACCCTCGGTTTTGTTTTAAAATTCTTTCCAGAATGCTGTTTTTAGTATTTCCAAACAAAATTTTTTCCCATAAACACAAATGTAAATTAGATTAGTCATTTCAGACCCCAAAATCCTTCAAAAATTACGAAAATACACCCATTTGTTGGTTTTGGGGGTGAAAGAAAAACCCAGGGGCCCCTGTACCCTTTTCATCAATAATGCCATCTATTTTGGAGTTATTACTAGGGGTGGATGATACCAAAATTTTTTCTGCACAGACATAATTGAAAAGTACCAATCCCTTTTTTAATATTTTTTTTTTTTTAAAATTATGATAACTATGCTCAAACATTACAAAAAGAAACGAATGTCCATGGGATGCCATTGTCATTACCGTTAAAATTTCGGGTCTCGGAGGCAAAATTAAAAAAAAATCATAAAACTTCTGAATCTATCTACATATTTAGTAATTGATAAGACAATCTGAATCAATTACGGGAAAAAATCTGAATAATTATTTTTTTTTTTTAAACCCTTTTGGCCGATTCCCACCAAGGCAGGGGGGGAAAAAAGAAAAACTTTCATCATCATTCACTTCACCCTGTTTTGCCAGGGGGGGCAAATCAGCTATAAAACTGCAACATTAACCCCCCTCCTTCAGAGTGCAGACACTGTACTTCCCATCTCCAGGACTCAAGTCCTCTCCCGACCCCCATTCACTTCTCTTACAAACCCCCCCCCTATAAATATATTTTAACAACCAGGTGACATCCCCATCCGCTAAGGCCCCCTTTACTGGGAAAAGTCCCTTCCCTCCCCACCTCTAACTTACCTCACTATCCTCATAAAAACTCTTCATCTTTCAGTAACCTACCTCCACAAATGGGTAAGGGCATAGATGTACGGAAAGTGCCACAAGAAGGGCATAAAATTCACCGAAATAGCTGGGGGGTAATAGATCCCTTTTTACGCGCTGCCCGGGAAAACCGCCGAATCCCCCATCAGATGATTTAACCATTTTCAGGGAAAAGGGAATGGAAAAAGGGGTCTAGAAAAAGAGGAAAGCCCCGTAGGTATTTGGGGCTTTCAAAGGCAGAAAAGAACGAACAAAGAGAATTTCCAAATGGGTGGAAACAGATGCCCTGAAAAGAAAGGTGGGAGCTAAAGGGAAACAAGAAAAGAGGGAAAGAAAAGGGATATAAGCAAGGGCACGAACAAAAAAAGGGGTCTTAAAATTTGGACAACCCTAAAATGGAAGGATTCGATCATGAAAAGCAACATAAAGGGGAAATGTGCATCAAAATGGGAAAGGATGGAATGGTTCCATAGAGGCTCTCAAGGGGAAAAGGGCACAAGGATAAATGCAACCCCCTGGTGAGGGATGGGATTAAGGCGGGAAAAGGGCAGGGGGGGCCCCAATATATCTGGTCACCATATTGAGTTTCATAAAATTAGGGCTGAATGCAGGCAAAGGAGAGTTCTCCCATCAGCCCCCCATAAAATGTGCTGGGTTTTACCCTTTTGAGGGCCCAAACTTTTTTTGGAAAGGGGGGTTCCCGTGTCCAAAAATTTTAAAAAAAAAAAAAAAAAAAAATTATTTTTCTTATAAAAAGGTAGAGAATCTTTTCCGGGAATAAAACAAAAGTATGAAATTTGATTGAAAATTGACAAATTTTGCTCTAATTTTGATGTGTCACGATATTTAATCGCGATTTTGGAATTTGACTCCCATTAGGAATTTCATTATTCCAGTCACAAATTTTGCTATTTACAGATTTCTATTCTATCACGGCACAGAATCGCCAGTCAACTGTTTCAACTACAAAATAAAATGACTGGGAAATTTGTAATTTGCCAAAACTCAAAACAAAAAAATTCCATTTTAAAAAGGTGCAAAAAAAACAATGGGGATTCTCACTAAACTAACATTTCCTCTGTTCATTAGTATTTTTTTAGTCTTTACAAATGAATTCCATTTTTTTTTTTATTCACATAATGAATTTTTATTTAAACCAAAAAGGGAAAATTTAATTAAATTTTGTCTTTTTTCAAATAATATCACCACACTTGTGAACGATAATTAGAAACCCCTGGCGCGTTTTACGGAAAATATTTGTTTACTTGATTATCGGGAAAATTGAACATTTCCCACTTTTGGCCAGTTTCAACCCTTTCCATTTAAAACCAATCAAAATCATTCTATATCTGTAATATATCTTCCATTCATCAAATGAGACCCAAAAAATCGCAAAACAACTATAAAAATGTACGAAACAACACTGCAAAGTCCTGTTTTTAATGAAAAACGGTTTCAGTTTTTTTTCTCATTTGAACTGTTGTGCAGGATTTGTTTTTTGTGGGGACACTTACCACATAGATGTATTCTCTCATATCTAGGGGCCCCAAAATTTTCCTCTCACGCTTATCTGAGGAACTGAGCCATGACGTAGAACTCGGGTTTTAACCCAGAACTCAAAGTGTGAATTAGGGATGGACCCGGAAAGGGTTTAAAGGGGGTTCAGCCCCG
>WNWK01044649.1:0-15018 GCA_009830355.1 Cherax destructor | reverse complement strand
ATTTTTCATTATTTGGGGGAGGTAGATCATGGTAATGAATATGATATTTTATATGAACTTCAGTAAGGTTTTTGATGGGCCCCACACCCAGAACTATTGAGAAATTTAAAGGGCCCCGGAATGGGAGGGGGGAATTTTTTTCCCTGGATAGGGCATGGTTAAAATAGGCAGAAAGGGGGTTTGCATAAATGGGAAAACCCCAGGGGGGGAAAGGCGTCGGTGGTGTTCCACAGGGGTCAGTTTGGGCCCTTGTTGTTCTAATCTCAAAAACGATCTTTGGGGGGGCTCATTCTGGGTGAGGCTATCGGTCTAAATTGGACCTCTTGGTCTTCTTCCTCAGACAAAAATAATTCCCCCCAATCCCCCCCCCCCTTTTCCCATCTTCCCCATCCCCCTTTTTCCTTTTTCCCCAACCTCCTCCCCCCCCATCCCCCCCTTTTTTCCCTTTCCCCCTTTTTTTCCCCCCGGAGCTTCTTTTTGGGCTTTTAGTTCCTAGGGGGGGGAAAGGTGAAATGGTCCAATCCCTTTCCGTTTGGGTTTCCCGGCGGTGGGGGTGCCGTTGGAATTTAACCCTGGGGATGCCCTGATCCCTCCCTTTTCCCCGGGGTTTGGTTAAGGGATTTTTGGGCGGCAGGTGTATTTTGGGGGCCCCCTTTTCCGGTTCTGGGGGGGGTGGCAAGGCGGTATGCTTTGGGGGATATCCGGGCCCCCTCTTTTTTGCCGCCGGGTGGCTCGGTGGATGTGGGTTTTGCTATCCGGTTGCTTTTTTACTGGCATGAAGGTGAAGGGGAAAGGCCCCCGGGCCCCATGCAGCACCCACTTTTTCCCGGGTTTTGAGGTCCTCTTGGGGCGGAGGGTTTACCCCCCTTTTTCCCTTTTGGGACTATTCCTCCACTTTCCCCCCTTTTTTTATTCTTTTTTTTTTTATTTTTTTTCTTCTTTCTTTTTTTCTTAAAAACAAAAAAGAAAGAAGTAACCTAACCATGGATGCCCTAATCTGTGAACCTACCCCGGGCCTTGATACCGCACCTAGTTCTGACCCTACCTCGTTAATGGACGACTCTTCGGAAAACCTAATACCCCCTGTACCTCTTGCTGGTGCCTTTTCGTCACCTGCTTCAGGTACCAGGGACCCGACTGGCCCTTTCGATATGTCTGACCTTCGCTCTTCTCTGACCTTGATTCTGGCTCCTCCCTTGACGGTGCAGCAATTTTCGAATCGCTCGCCCGTCTCCCATTGGACCACCCCCGGTCCCACACCCAAACAACCAAGACCCACACATGACGATTCGACACTTCCTTCTCGTTCATCTCAGAAACGACCAGCTCGTCACGCACTCCCCTTAAACTCTCTGTTTTAAACTACTCAATAGACAAAGTTTTTTACTCTGCGACCGATTTCTCCTAATACCTATCTTTCAGACCATAGTATTGGTAAGGCTCTGCTATGCCATGTTGGTAAAGACATCTCATTTCACGCTCTCAAGAGCGGCACTCGCATCATCACGATCCAGAATACTGGCCAAGCTCACGATCTTTCTCTTCTTACAACCATTGATACTACTCCTTTTACTATTGACAAGCACCATTCCCTCAATTCTTGTTGTGGTTCTGTCATTTTGCCGCATACCATTGTCCAACGGAATTTCCAGACATGTGGTGATGACATTTTAGAGCAGCTTGAGCTCCAAGAACTCCCTGTCCTTAAAGTTGACACTTTTGTCCTCCCTGCCAACAAGCGAAGACGTTATCCTTGCAATATAGCTCGTTTAACATTTGACTGCCGTGATTTACCACCTTCGGTTTACATTGCAGGTCAACGTTTACAAGTTTGAAAGGTGACCCCTACACTGCAACAGTGTAGAAACTGCTGGCGTTTTGGTCATCCAGCGAAATATTGCAGGTCCATGGCCGAATGCCCAGTCTGTGGTGCTGACGACCATGCCAGTTCTTCTTGTACTCAACCTCCCTCTTGCCTTAACTATCATGAGGCACATCCATCGTATTCTCGCCGTTGTCAGGTTTACCTGAATGAGCGGGAAATCCGTTGTCTCAAAGAGGCGGAAGGCTTCTCATATGCTATGGCCGTCTCTCATCTACGCCTTCAAGGGAGACTTCCCTGCATTCCTATTCTCGAATTGCTAAACGTCGCCCCGCTTCTGGGGTCCCAACTTCCACGGCTTCCTCTGTGGTCGCCTCATCCTCAATCACTCCTGTCTCGAATCCTTTTGATATTCTTGGCTCCGAGGTCCCAACCTCGGCTTCCCATACTGTCCACACTCCTTTCTCTACTCATTCGCACAATTCTGAGTCTACACGTCCTCATCCTTCACCTAAACCTCAGCGCCCCCCTTTTCATAAGCCTGGCAAAAAATCCCTACTGCCAGGTTTTTCGCCTCCGACTAGTTCTGTAACGTGTGTGGAGGTTCATCCTCCTCCTCATACACTACCTTCATCCCCTGTCCCCTCCCAAACCCCTACGACAGTTTCCTCTTCTATCTCCTCGTCCTCTACTTTAGTACAGTCTATAGACTCCCGATAGTTGCTCCCTCTTCTTCCATTTCTAATGTAGTCCCACATTCTGCATCTTTGACTTCCGAAACACTGGAAGCTATTGCAGAATATATTTCAGAGACTGGACCGATGATGGACACTACTCCACCTGAGGTTCCTCATCTCTCTTCTTCGACTCAACCCCCCCTTCCTTCACAACGTCCTCCTCCCTCTCTGATTACAGGTCTTCCGCTGCCTCCACACGTGGACTTTTCTAACCCTAGTCCATAGATTCCTCTCACTTCCACTTATATCTTTCTCTCCATACATCATGGCTTATTTGCAGAATATCCGAGGCCTCAGGGGTAACCGGGTTGAACTTCAGGTGTTGCTCTCCCAGTTTTTCCCTGTTGGGGTCTGTTTGCAAGAACCCAAATTACAATCCACTGTTATCAGGCCCTTTTCAGGCTATGAGTTGTTATATTCATCGGATCCTTTTTCCGATGGAACCTTTAACGAAAGTGCTCTTCTTATACGCACTGGTGTTCCATACCGTCAGCTCTATGTCCCTTCTTCCTTACATTACACTGCAGTCCGTATCCACTTGAATAAGTGGTATACACTCTGTTCTTTATATCTCTCCCCTTCGCGGGCATTGTCTATCCCAGATGTTGATTTTCTGGTTTCTTCCTTACCGCCACCCCTTCTGTTACTTGGCGATTTTAACGCACACCATTTTCTCTGGGGAGGGTTGCACTGTGACTCCCGTGGCGTTCAGTTGGAGGCATTTCTTGCTTCACTCCCCCTCCATGTTTTAAATACGGGTACTCCTACCCATTTTGATCCTCGAACTCATTCTTTCTCCTGTATCGATCTCTCCATCTGCTCTTCCTCAACAGTCCTAGACTTCACCTGGTCTGTCCTCCCGGACTTACATGACAGCGATCATTTCCCAATCATCCATAAGTCCCCTCTGTTTTCTCCACCTCCTCGTTGCCCACGCTGGCAATTTGACTGGGCGAAATGGGACCTTTACGCACATCTTACTGCCTTTCATGGGGTTCCTTCCTCGTCCTCCATTGATGAGGTTTTACATCTCTTTTCGTCCTCCATCTTCACAGCGGCTTCACATTCTATTCCCTAAACCTCGGGCAAGCATCCTCAGAAGTGCGTGCCTTGGTGGTCTCCTGCTTGTGCTCGGGCAGTGCGTTTGAAACGCGCTGTATGGGGCAGGTATCGGTATAACAGAACCACAGAGAGACTCCTTGATTTTAAGCAAAGTAAGCTATTGCTCGCCGTGTCATATGTGATGCTAAACGCACTTGCTGGCGAGATTACGTTTCTACTGTCACTTCGCCTTCCTCGATGAGTGCAGTCTGGAAGAAAGTGCGGAAATTAAGTGGTAAATTCTCCCCCGACCCGGCTCCTGTTCTTCAGGTTGCTGGTGTCGATATAGCACACCCTCTTGCCGTTGCCACTGAAATTGGTAATCATCTCGTCCGCATTTCTCAGGGGCTCCATCTATGCCCCTCGTTCCTTTCTTCTAAGTCTGCCAGCAAGTTAAAGCCCTTAGATTTTTCTTCTCTTAGAGAAGAATCCTATAATGTGCCTTTTACTCTTCAAGAACTGGAGGCAACGCTCTCTGCTTGCCGATCATTGGCAACTGGGCCAGACGGCATACATATTCGTATGCTACAGCATTTACATCAGTCTGCTCTTACTGTCCTCTTACGACTCTTTAATCTCATATGGTCGCAAGAAGTTCTTCCCCAGCTGTGGAAGTCTGCTATTGTTCTCCCTTTTCGAAAACCATGTACTACGGGACGTGATTCCTCTCACTACCGTCCCATCGCTCTTACCAGTGCAGTTTGCAAGGTGATGGAACGTCTAGTTAATAGACATTTGATGTGGTATTTAGAGACACACAATAGTCTCTCCCCTAGTCAATATGGCTTCCATAAGGGCCGTTCTGCCATTGACGCCTTGCTGTGCTTGGATACGTATATTCGTAATGCCTTTGCGAATAACCATTCGGTTATCGCTATCTTTTTCAACCTTGAGAAGGCTTATGACACAACTTGGAGATATAATATCTTGACCCAGGCCCACTCCTTAGGCCTCCGAGGCAACCTACCATTCTTTCTTAAGGCCTTCTTAACTGACAGACATTTCCGGGTCCGGGTTAGTAATGAACTCTCCCCGGAATTTGTCCAAGCTGAAGGTGTCCCTCAGGGATGTGTTCTGAGCACAACACTCTTTCTGCTTGCTATAAATAATCTGGCATCTGTTCTCCCATCCAATATTTGGTCATCGCTCTATGTGGATGACTTTGCTATAGCTTGTGCAGGTGCTGACTGTCACCTCATTGCTGTTTCCCTCCAGCATGCCATCAACCGGGTTTCTGTTTGGGCCACCACTCACGGGTTTAAATTTTCTAGTGGCAAAACTCATCAAATTATGTTTACTAGACGTTCAGTGGTCTCTGATCATCCATTGTACCTATACGGCTCACGTATCCCAGAACGTGATACAGGTATCCTTCAACATTCGCGAGGGTTAGGGGATCAAGAGCCTCGTGAATGTTGAAAAATCGCGAATGTTTGGTGCCCCAATATATTGTAGGGAAATATAATACAATACTGCTTCCTTAACCTATTGAACCATGAACAATCATAAAACACATAAACATCGTAAAATAATGTACTACATATATACATGTTATTTTGACATGAGCTGGCTGTGGAGGGAGGCCTGTAATAGTATAATTATACAATACGTATTTTATAGTGTTGTGAAGTGTCATAGGGAATCAAGTTCCTGACACACTGCTTCTTCTCCCTCTGCTGTAGCTCCGCCCACTTTGTAATGATGCCAAATGTTGAATTAAATATGTATACATTAGAACAAAAAATGAAACTCCAACTTCATAACTTTATTTTAATTTGCATAACTCATATATTACAGAAAACAATAAAAAAGTAAAATACACATACAACGAGATAAGCTTACAGAAAAATACATTAAATTCACCATCTAACATTGTTACGAAGTGGGAGGAGCTATTGGAGGGAGGGAGAGGCGCAGTAACATTCAGTGTCTGGTGAGTCGTCATGGGTGTTGGATGTTAGTCTTAGTGCTAATAAAATGTTGTGTAATTACACTAATATTAGTAATAAAGGTTATCTATCTATTACATTTATTCTAAATTGATATCAGAAACATGATAAATACCCTAGAACTGTAATAAAGATGCTGAAATGAATAATATATGCCATATTATATGAGGGGTAACAGAGCAGGCAGACCGCCACCATATATGAGATGTTTACATCAGGGTAACATGCCTAAATCACTCTTGTCGTAAGAACAAATGCAAAAATAGCATTTATTGTTTTTAGAATAATAATAATTTATAATAATGATCTGGAGCACTTTAAATGTTATCAGTATTTGGTAGCTGACATTTAGAGCACTCCACACTATTATTATTAATTATTATTATTTCCTACACTATATTGTACAGTAAAACTAATATTAATTAATAATTAATAATAATAATTATTATTGTCTTGGACTAAACAATTTATATTCCTTAGGGAATAAAATTCGTTTGGACTGCATTTGAACACCATTCTGGATCAGGATGCGTTAAGGTGTTCCAAACGAATTTCCATGGAATTATTAAATTAGTTATATTTAGAAAAAATAATTATTATTAATTAATATTAATATTATTATTTTTACATTAATGAGGGAATAATAATAATTAATAATAATAGGTGGAGTGCTCTAAATGTCAGCTCCAAATACTGATAACATTTAAAGTGCTCCAGATCATTATTATAAATTATTATTATTCTAAAAACAATAAATGCTATTTTTGCATTTGTTCTTACGACAAGAGTGATTTAGGCATGTTACCCTGATGTAAACATCTCATATATGGTGGCTGTCTGCCTGCTCTGTTACCCCTCATATAATATGGCATATATTATTCATTTCAGCATCTTTATTACAGTTCTAGGGTATTTATCATGTTTCTGATATCAATTTGGAATAAATGTAATAGATAGATAACTTTTATTTAGTACATTCATTATTTACTCCTTCCTTAACCTATTGAACCATGAACAATCATAAAACGCATGAAAACATAGTAAAATATTGTACTATATAGTACTACATACATGTTATACTGTAGTTTAATAACAAATAATGAACGAAGAAAACACTCAGTGAGTGAGTGGTGTGGGGGCTGGCTGCCTGGTCGGAGGGAAGGTAGTAGGGACGCTCGGGTGGCGGGAAACTTAAATATGATTTGGTGGGTGGGAATTTGGCGGCTGGGAATTTGGCAGCCAGGAATTCGCGAATGTGTGAAGCTCGCGAAAGTAGAAAACGCGAAAGTTGAGGGATACCTGTACAGTCAGGTTTCTCGGCCTCCTGTTCGACCGTCGATTGTCCTGGAAACCTCACATTACCTATCTGAAGGCAACTTGTCACACCAGGCTGAACCTTCTTAAACCCTCGCACATCTTTCATGGGGGGGGCTGATCGTAGAACTCTCCTTCGCCTACATTCAGCCCTAATTTTGTCGAAACTCGATTATGGTGACCAGATATATTCGGCGGCCTCCCCTGCTACTCTTTCCATCCTTAATCCCATCCATCACCAGGGATTACGCTTATGCCTTGGTGCATTTCGTTCTTCCCGGTTGAGAGCCTCTATGTAGAAGCGAACATTCCATCCTTGTTCGATCGTTGTGATGCACATTGTATTCGCTATTATGTTCGCTCCCACGACCTCCGCAATCCTTCCATGTATACGATTGTCACAGATGTTAGTAGGCGCACTTTATTTGTCTGTCGCCCCTGTTTACTTTGTCCCTTTTCCCTTCGTCTACATTCACTCTTATCTTCCCTTCAGCTACCACCTTTATACGTTCATGTGACATCTCCCTTTCCGCTACCCCCTTGGGAAGTTCCTGCTGTCCGTGTCTGTTCTGTTCCTCTACCTTGCGCGAAAGCCCAACTACCTACTGCGGCTTCTCGCTCTTTTTTTCTAGACCACTTCCGTTCTCATTCCCATGCCATCGCAGTATACATGGATGGTTCAAAGTCATCTGACGGCGTCGGATTCGCAGCAATGTTTCCGAACAGCGTTGTACGAGGGCATCTATTACCCTCGGCTAGCATATTTACGGCTGAATTGCATGCCATTCTTGTGGCACTTATCCGTATTTCATGTATGCCTGTGTCACCATTTGTGGTCGTTTCAGACTCCCTTAGTGCTTTACAGGCTATCCGTAAAATTGATACACCTCACCCCCTAGTTCTTCGTATCCAACTTTGGTTACACCGTATCTTTAGCAAGCACAAAGATATTGTTTTTTGTTGGGTTCCTGGTCATGTTGACGTTCAGGGCAATGAACAGGCAGACACTGCTGCAGGTCAGCAGTACATGACCTTCCAGTTTCATATATGAGGTGTTCCTTTTACGGACTATTTTGCGGTCATTGATACCCACCTTCGCACCTGTTGGCAACAACGCTGGTCTGACCTGCTGAAATAACAAACTTCATTCTATTAAACCAGTTATAGGTTTCTGGCCTTCTTCTTGTCACCAATGTCGAGGTTGGGAGACTACACTTCCCATCTTCGCATTGGCCACACTCGTCTTACCACGGGTATCTCATGTAGAGGCTCCCTGCACCTCTCTGTGAGCATTGTCAGGTTCCAGTGTCTGTTCGACATATTCTGTTGGACTGCCACTTTATCAACGAGCACAGAATTTACTCCAACAGCTCTTCGCTCTGCGGCCTTTCTTTACACTTCCTTCTTGCGATGGACCCTCCTTTAATCCTGACTCTCGATTGACTTTGACAGAAACTACTTACTACAAAACTCTGAAATAACCTCTAGCACTCCCTCAGTCCCTTCTACTGATCTCTTGCTCCCTCTCCCTACATTCCACCTAATCCTGCTGTCACTCCATCTACTAATATCCATCTCCCTCTACAACCCATTCTCCTGCACCTGCAATAACCTGCAGCCGGATTAGAGCCCTTGTGCAGTTTCGTTCTTCCCGGTTGAGAGCCTCTATGAGAAGCGAACATTCCATCCTTATCCGATCGTCGTGATGCACATTGCATTGCTATTTTGTTCGCTCCATGACCTCCGCAATCCTTCCATGTATAGGATTGTTACAGATGTTAGTAGGCGCTCTTTATTTGTTCGTCGCCCCTGCTTACTTGTCCCTTTCTCTTCATCTACATTCACTCCTGTCTTCCCTTCAGCTCCCACTTCTATGTTCATGTGACATCTCCTTTCCGCCTGCCCCTTGGGAAGTTCCCATACCTGTCCGTGTCTGTTCTATTCTCTTCACCTTTGCGCAAAGCCCAACTACCTACGGCGGCTTCTCGCTCTTTCTTCTAGACCATTCCGTTCTCATTCCCATGCCATCGCAGTATACACCGATGGTTCAAAGTCATCTGACGGCGTCGGATTTGCAGCAGTGTTTCCGGACAGCCGTACGAGGGCATCTATTACCCTCGGCTAGCATATTTACGGCTGAATTGCATGCCATTCTTGTGGCACTTATCCGTATTTCATGTATGCCTGTGTCACCATTTGTGGTCGTTTCAGACTCCCTTAGTGCTTTACAGGCTATCCGTAAAATTGATACACCTCACCCCCTAGTTCTTCGTATCCAACTTTGGTTACACCGTATCTTTAGCAAGCACAAAGATATTGTTTTTTGTTGGGTTCCTGGTCATGTTGACGTTCAGGGCAATGAACAGGCAGACACTGCTGCGCGGTCAGCAGTACATGACCTTCCAGTTTCATATAGAGGTGTTCCTTTTACGGACTATTTTGCGGTCATTGATACCCACCTTCGCACCCGTTGGCAACAACGCTGGTCTGACCTGCTAAATAACAAACTTCATTCTATTAAACCAAGTATAGGTTTCTGGCCTTCTTCTTGTCACCAATGTCGAGGTTGGGAGACTACACTCTCCCATCTTCGCATTGGCCACACTCGTCTTACACACGGGTATCTCATGTAGAGGCTCCCTGCACCTCTCTGTGAGCATTGTCAGGTTCCAGTGTCTGTTCGACATATTCTGTTGGACTGTCCACTTTATCAACGAGCGCACAGAATTTACCTCCAACAGCATCTTCGCTCTGCTGCCCTTTCTTTACCTTCCCTTCTTGCTGATGGACCCTCCTTTAATCCTGACTCTCTCGTTGACTTTTTAACAGAAACTGACTTACTACACAAACTCTGAAGATTATACCTCTAGCACTCCCCTCAGTCCCTTCTACCTCGATCTCTTGCTACCCTCTCTCCCTACACTATCCACTGTCCTGCTTCACTCCATACCCTACTAATCATCCATCTCCCTCTTACAACCCATTCTCCCTGCACCCTGCAATAACCTGCAGCACTGTATGACCCCTGTGGTTTAGCACTTGTATTTGAATTTATTATGGGGTTGTAAGAGAAGTGAATGCGAGGGTCTTGGCAAGAGATGTGACGTTAAAAGACAAAGAATCAAATACAAAGTGGGAGTTGTCACAGTTGCTTTTTGCTGATGACACTGTGCTTTTGGCAGATTCTGAAGAGAAGTTGCAGAGGTTGGTGGATGAATTTGGTAAGGTATGTAAAAGAAGAAAATTGAAAGTGAATATAGGAAAGAGTAAGGTGATGAGGATAACAAAAAGATTAGGTGACGAAAGATTGGATATCAGATTGGAGGAAGGAAGTATGGAGGAGGTGAATGTATTCAGATATTTGGGAGTGGACATGTCAGCAGATGGGTCTATGAAGGATGAGGTGAATCATAGAATTGATGAGGGGAAAAGGGTGAGTGGTGCACTTCGGAATCTGTGTAGACAAAGAACTTTGTCCATGGAAGTAAAGAGGGGAATGTATGAGAGTATAGTTATACCAACACTCTTATATGGGTGTGAAGCATGGGTGATGAATATCGCAACGAGGAGAAGGCTGGAGGCAGTGGAGATGTCATGTCTAAGGTAAATGTGTGGTGTGAATATAAAGCAGAGAATTCGGAGTTTGGAAATTAGGAGGAGGTGCGCGATTACCAAAACTATTATCCAGAGGGCTGAGGAGGGGGTTGTTGAGGTGGTTCGGACATGTAGAGAGAATGGAACGAAATAGAATGACATCGAGTGTATAAATCTGTAGTGGAGGGAAGGCGGGGTAGGAGTCGCCCTAGGAAAGGTTGGAGGGAGGTGGTAAAAGAGGTTTTGGGTGCAAGGGGCTTGGATTTCCAGCAAGCAAGGAGTGAATGGAGACAAATGGTTTTTAATACTTGACGTGCTGTTGGAGTGTGAGCAAAGTAACATTTATGAAGGGATTCAGGGAAACCGGCAGGCCGGAATTGAGTCCTGGAGATGGGAAGTACAGTGTCTGCACTCTGAAGGAGGGGTGTTAATGTTGCTTTTTTTAACTGTAGTGTAAAACACCCCTCTGGCAAGACAGTGATGGAGTGAATGATGATGAAAGTTTTTCTCTTTTGGGCCACCGTGCCTTGGTGGGAATCGGCCGATGTGTTAATAAAAAAAATAAAAAAAAATAATGCACTATGAATGACAGGTGAAGGTGGGAAGTACAGTGCCTGCTCTATGAAGAAGGGGTGAAGGTGGGAAGTAAGGTGCCTGCACTATGAAGGAGGGGTGGAGGTGGGAAGTACAGTGCCTGCTCTATGAAGGAGGGGTGAAAGTGGGAAGTAAAGTGCCTGCACTATGAAGAAGGGGCGAAGGTGGGAGGTAAAGTGCCTGCTCAATGAAGAAGGGGCGAAGGTGGGAAGTAAAGTGCCTGCTCTATGAAGGAGGGGTGAAGGTGGAAAGTAAAGTGCCTGCTCTATGAAGGAGTGGTAAAGGTGGGAAGCACAGTGCCTGCTCTGTGAAAAAGGGGTGAAGGTGGGAAGTAAAGTGTCTGCTCTATGAAGGAGGGTTGAAGGTGGGAAGTAAAGTGCCTGCACTATGAAGGAGGGGTGAAGGTGGGAAGAACAGTGCCTGTCTATGAAGGAGGGTGAAGGTGGGAGGAAAGTGCCTGCTCTATGAAGGAGGGTGAAGGTGGAAGAACAGTGCCTGCTCTATGAAGGAGGGTGGAGGTGGAAGTAAAGTGCCTGCTCTATGAAGAGGGTGAAGGTGCCTGCCTAGAGAAGAGTGAAGGTGGGAAGTAAGTGCCTGCTCTATGAAGGAGAGGTGAAGGTGGGAAGTAAAGTGCCTGTCTATGAAGGAGGTGAAGGTGGAAGAAGTGCCTGCTCTATGAAGGAGGGTGAAGGTGGGAAGTAAGTGCCTGCTCATGAAGGAGGGTGAAGTGGAAGTAAAGTGCCTGCTCTATGAAGAAGGGTGAAGGTGGGAAGTAAAGTGCCTGCTCTATGAAGGAGGGTGAAGGTGGGAAGTAAGTGCCTGCACTATGAAGGAGGGTGAAGGTGGGAAGAAGTGCCTGCCTTGAAGAGGGTGAAGGTGGGAAGAAAGTGCCTGCCTATGAAGGAAGGGTGAAGGTGGAAGTAAAGTGCCTGCTATAGAAGAGGTGAAGGTGGAAGTAAGTGCCTGCTCTTGAAGGAGGGTGAAGGTGGGAAGTAAAGTGCCTGCTCTTGAAGAAGGGGTGAAGGTGGAAGTAAAGTGCCTGCTCATGAAGGAGGGTGAAGGTGGAAGTAAGTGCCTGCTCTATGAAGGAGGGTGAAGGTGGGAAGTAAAGTGCCTGCCATTGAAGGAGGGTGAAGGTCGAAGTAAAGTGCCTGCCTATGAAGGAGGGTGAAGGTGGGAAGTAAGTGCCTGCACTATGAAGGAGGGTGAAGGTGGAAGTAAAGTGCCTGCACTTGAAGGAGGGTGAAGTGGAAGTAATGCCTGCCTATGAAGGAGGGTGAAGGTGGGAAGTAACAGTGCCTGCACTATGAAGGAGGGTGAAGGTGGGAAGAAGTGCCTGCCTATGAAGGAGGGTGAAGGTGGAAGAAAGTGCCTGCACTATGAAGGAGGGTGAAGGTGGAAGTAAGTGCCTGCACTATGAAGGAGGGTGAAGGTGGGAAGTAAGTGCCTGCCTATGAAGGAGGGGTGAAGGTGGGAAGTAAAGTGCCTGCACTATGAAGGAGGGGTGAAGGTGGGAAGAAGTGCCTGCCTATGAAGGAGGGTGAAGGTGGGAAAGTACAGTGCCTGCTCTATGAAGGAGGGTGAAGGTGGAAGAAAGTGCCTGCTCTATGAAGGAGGGTGAAGGTGGGAAGTAAAGTGCCTGCCTATGAAGGAGGGGTGAAGGTGGGAAGACAGTGCCTGCTCTATGAAGAGAGGTGAAGGTGGAAGTAAAGTGCCTGCTATGAAGAGGGGTGAAGGTGGGAAGTAAAGTGCCTGCCTATGAAGGAGGGTGAAGGTGGGAAGTAAAGTGCCTGCCTATGAAGGAGGGTGAAGGTGGGAAGTAAAGTGCCTGCACTATGAAGAGAGGTGAAGGTGGGAAGTAAGTGCCTGCACTATGAAGGAGGGTGAAGGTGGAAGTAAAGTGCCTGTCTATGAAGAAGGTGAAGGTGGGAAGAGTGCCTGCTCTATGAAGAAGTGAAGGTGGAAGTAAGTGCCTGCCTATGAAGAGGGTGAAGGTTGGGAGTAAAGTGCCTGCTCTATGAAGAAAGGGTGAAGGTGGGAAGTAAGTGCCTGCTCTATGAAGGAGGGGTGAAGGTGGAAGTAAAGTGCCTGCTCTATGAAGAGGGTGAAGGTGGGAAGAAGTGCCTGCTCTATGAAGGAGGGTGAAGGTGGGAAGTAAAGTGCCTGCCTATGAAGGAGGGGTAAGTGGGAAGTAAGTGCCTGCCTATGAAAAGGGGTGAAGGTGGGAAGTAAAGTGCCTGCCTTGAAGGAGGGGAGATGGGAAGTAAAGTGCCTGCACTATGAAGGAGGGTGAAGTGGGAAGTAAGTGCCTGCTCTTGAAGAGGGTGAAGGTGGGAAGTAAAGTGCCTGCTCTATGAAGGAGGGTGAAGGTGGAGTAAAGTGCCTGCTTGAAGAAGGGTGAAGGTGGGAAGTAGAAGTCCTGCTCTTGAAGGAGGGTTGAAGGTGGAAGTAAAGTGCCTGCTCTTGAAGGGTGAAGGTGGAAGTGCCTGCACTATGAAGGAGGGTGAAGGTGGAAGTAAAGTGCCTGCTATGAAGGAGGGTGAAGGTGGGAAGTAAAGTGCCTCACTATGAAGGAGGGTGAAGGTGAAGTAAAGTGCCTGCACTATGAAGGAGGGGTGAAGTGGGAAGTACATGTCCTGCCTATGAAGGAGGTGTGAAGGTCAGAAGTAAAGTGCCTGCACTATGAAGGAGGGTGAAGGTGGAAGTAAAGTGCCTGCACTATGAAGTGAGGGTTATGGTGTGAAGTAAAGTGCCTCACTCTGAAGGAGGGTGAAGGTGGGAGGTAAAGTGCCTGCCTATGAAGGAGTTGTGAAGGTGGAAGTAAGTGCCTGCACTTGAAGGAGGGTGAAGATGGAAGTAAAGTGCCTGCACTATGAAGAGGGGTGAAGGTGGGAAGTAAGTGCCTGCACTATGAAGAGAGGTGAAGGTAAGAAGTGCCTGCTCTATGAAGGAGGGTGAAGGTGCGAAGTAAAGTGCCTGCTCTGTAAAGGAGGGGTGAAGGTGGGAAGTAAAGTGCCTGCACCATGAAGGAGGAGTGAAGGTAGGAAGTACAGTGCCTGTTCTATGAAGGAGGGGTGAAGTTGGGAAGTAAAGTGCCTGTACTATGAAGGAGGGGTGATGGTTGGAAGTAAAATGCCTGCTCTATGAAGGAGGGTGAAGGTGGGAAGTAAAGTGTCTCCAGTATGAAGGAGGGGTGAAGGTGGGAAGTAAAGTGCCTGCTCTATGAAGTAAATGTGAAGGTGGGAAGTACAGTGCCTGCACTCTGAAGAAGGGGTGAAGGTTGGAGGTAAAGTGCCTGTTCTATGAAGAAGGGGTGAAGATGGGAAGTAAAGTGCCTGCACTATGAAGAAGGTGAAGGTGGGAGAAAGTGCCTGAATAAGGGGGGTGAAGGTGGAAGACAGTGCCTGCCTATGAAGGAGGGGAAAGGGTGCGAAGAAAGTGCCGCTCTTAAGGGGGGGTGAAGGGGGGGAAGAAAAGTGCCTGCCTGAAGGGGGGGTAAAAGGGAAGACAGTGCCTGCCTATGAAGGGGGGGTGAAGGGGAAGAAAAGTGCCTGCACTATAAAGGGGGTGGGGTGGAATAAAGTCCCATGAAAAAGGTAAAGGGGGGAAGAAGTGCCGCCCATGAAGGGGGGGTGAAGGGGGGAAAAAAGGGCCCCGCCATGAAGGAGGGTGAAGGTGGGAAGAAAGTGCTGCACTATGAAGGAGGGGTGAAGGTGGAAGAAAGTGCCTGCCATAAAAAAGGGGTGAAGGGGGGAAGAAAGTGCCTGCCATGAAGGAGGGGTGAAGGTGGAAGAAGTGCCTGCCTTTGAAGGGGTGAAGGTGGAAGAAGTGCCTGCATATGAAGGGGGGTGAAGGTGGGAAGTAGTGCCTGCACTATGAAGGAGGGGGGAAGGGGGGAAGAAAGTGC
>WNWK01044648.1:0-15019 GCA_009830355.1 Cherax destructor | reverse complement strand
GACAGCTGAGCCTGGTCAGTAAGTGGCTCCTTGAATTTAACCCTGCCAAATGTAAAGTCATGAATATCGGGAAGGGCAAAGAAGACCGCAGACAGAGTATAGTCTAGGTGGCCAAAGACTGCAAACCTCACTCAAAGAAAAGATCTTGGGGTGAGTATAATACCGAGCACATCTCCTGAGGCACACATCAATCAGATAACTGCTGCAGCATACGGGCGGCTGGCAAACCTAAGAATAGCGTTCCAATACCTCACTAAGGAATCATTCAAGACTCTGTATACCATATACGTCAGGCCCATACTGGAGTATGCAGCACCAGTTTGGAACCCACACCTGGTCAAGCACGTCAAGAAATTAGAGAAAGTGCAAAGGTTTGCAACAAGACTAGTCCCAGAGCTAAGGATTGTCCTACGAAGAAAGGTTAAGGAAATCGGCCTGACGACACTAGAGGACAGGAGGGTTAGGGGAGACATGATAACGACATATAAAATACTGCGAGGAATAGATAAGGTGGACAGAGACAAGATGTTCCAGAGAGGGGACACAGAAACAAGGGGTCACAATTGGAAGTTGAAGACTCCTATGAGTCAAAGGGATGTTAGGAAGTATTTCTTCAGTCATAGAGTTGTCAGGAAGTGGAATAGCTTAGAAAGCGACATAGTGGAGGCAGGAACCATACATAGTTTTAAGACTAGGTTTGATAAAGCTCGTGGAGCAGGGAGAGAGAGAGAGAGGACCTAGTAGCAATCAGTGAAGAGGCGGGGCCAAGAGCTATGACTCGACCCCTGCAACCACAAATAGGTGAGTACAAACTGTCATACCCCACAACACACAAACTGTCATACCCCACAACACACAAACTGTCATACCCCACAACACACAAAATGTCATACCCCACAACACACAAAATGTCATACCCCACAACACAAACTGTCATACCCCACAACACAGTCATACCCTACACAGAAACTCTACCTAGCATGAAACAATAGGGCTACCTAGCATGGAAAGGTAGGGCTGCCTTGTCAGTAGTAGTAGTAGTGTACTTGTATACCTAGTAACCGTTACAGTCACCCTGACTACGTAACTTCAATAAAACCGTTAAGTGAATCACTGACCGTTATGCGAGTCACTGGCTAGGTGACGTCACGAGTCCCTTTGAACCGCCAGTGCTTCAGGGCAGGTCAGCCAGTCGGGATACAGTCGAAGGTAGGAGCAGACAGACATGCAGGCTCTTGGCTTATCTCATTTAATACACGCTACCAAGTCATCCAACGTGTGTGTTTATTACTCCAAATCCATCACCAAACCCCTACGACAGCCTAGCATGGAACAGTAGGTCCACCTAGCATGGTACAGTACGTAGTTCTATCAAGCATGGAACAGTAGGTCTACCTAACTCAAGAGATCGTGATCATTCTGTTACTTATGTTTATGCCTCTCACTTCCTCCCTCTGGCTTTCTATTTCATTAGTTTCATTAGCTACTCATCTTTTCACTCACACTCACTTTACTTGGTATAACTGACTAATAGGAAGGGGCTTTTGTCACTCATAGGTATTTATGTAAAGGAAAACTGACTTATACAGTAGACCCCGAGTAACAATCTGTCCGAATAACGATTTTTTCGTGTAACGATTGCATTTTAGGGTCAATATTTTTTTCGTGTAGCGATTTTTACTCGTGTAGCGATCCGTACCAGACTTGTCCGCCTGCCCGCGCAGGACGCCAGTCTAGCGTTGTATACACTTAAGTGAACAATACCCAGCATGCTCTTTCAAACATTTCACAATAAATTTATTGTGTTTATTGCTGATTTAGTGATTGTCACTGTGAAATAAGTCACCATGGGTCCAAAGAAGCTTCACAAGTCGATAAAGGCTATAGCACCAGCCAGTGATAAAGTGTAGCATTAACAGTGTAGCAATGGAAATAAGTCACTCTGTCTGACTTTTTTTGGGTTATCCTAGGTTTTCTACACATATGCTGCTATGTATGATAATCTATGTATAACTGGATTTGTGTATACCTGAATAAACTTACTTACGTAACCCTTTGACTGTCGCAACCCTCAATCCTGAGTGCTCTTCTGTTGTCGCAAAATTTAAAAAAAATAAATAAATTATTTTTTCTTATGAAATGATAGAGAATCGTTTAACGATGGTAAAGACACCAAAAGTTTGAAATTTGATTAAAAACTCATGGAATTACGCTCTCGCGAAGTTAGTGGTCTCAGCAATATATACGCATTGGCAATTTCGCCGACTTTGAGCCCTAGTTTCGATAAATTCCATTGTTCCAGTTGACCAAACTCGTAGATATTTCTTTATAACTCCATTTGTTCTATCGATTGAGTACAAGAAACCACCAATTTATCGATTTCAACTACCCAATAAAGTGATCAGAAATTGGCAATTTGGCCAATTTCATGCAAAATAAAAAAGTTGTCAATTTCAAAATAGGGTCCAGAATAAACAATGCAGACATTCCTGGCACTAAAATAAGATGTTATCTGTTCATTAGTCACGTCTTTAGGCCCTCTTATATTACTTTTGCTTTCTATTTTGATTTTTATTCACATAAAAATAGAAGATTTACCGTTATGCAGACTATTGCATTATTGTAAAAATGGTATAAATAATATCAGTGCACTTGTGAAAGAATATTAGACTCACCAATTGATGTGTATTGGACGCGTGGCGTGATTTGTTTACTCTTGAACATTTGCAAAAATCGAACATTTCTCCTACTTTGAGCTCAATTTCAAGGTCGTTTTCATCATAAAACTAATCAAAATCATCTATATTTCTGTATTATGTTGTCTATTCTACCAAATGAGACCATAAAAAAGAGAATACAACCATAAATACTATACGAAAATACACCTCAAAGTCGGCGTTTTAATCCAAAAAAATGGTCGGAGTTTTTTTTCTCTCATTATGTACTGTTTGCTGCAGGATTTTTTTTATACTGATCACACTGACCACACAGACCCATTCTCTCATATGTGGGCCTACCAGCTTTCTCCCGTTTGATTTGAAGCCGCTAGAATTTAGGCGTATTGATACGTCCGAAACAGTGGCTCGTAAGACGTATAGTATATACGATCGAAACAGTCAAAGGGTTAAGTAAGTTAAGCGATTAATCGATAGAAAATGACGTCACAAAACTTAACTTCTACAATGTTTGAGGATTATAGGGACACTTGAGAAGAGCGCCGCCCTCTGCCACCATCTCCAAGGTAAGTGTAAATATTTCTTATTTATGTAAGTGTGAATATTTCTTATTTATATAAGTGTGAATATTTCTTATATTTATAAATTAAAGTGTAAATATTTCTTATTTATAAATTATGCACATTGTTTGTGTGATAGTGGTGGTTGCATTCTGCTGAAACCGACCACTACCACAGCTTATGGTCAGTGGCCCTTATACACAACAACAACACAACACACTCCACCAGTCCTTAGATTCGAATAACATGTTTTATTCATTCTAGAGTTTATATCATATTTCTATGTTATTAATATTGTTTATTATGTCATATTAGATGAATTGTGCTAGATAAATAAGCTGTAGAGTTGATATTATTGTCATATTGAAGGACTATTTTGTCCTACCTCCAAACAAACTCTCTCATACGCCAACAAGAGTCTTCAATAAAGGTAAAACTTATTTAACCCTTTTGGGGTTGGTGCCGTACTAGTACGTTTTATGAGCAGGGGTTGGTGCCGTACTAGTACGCGTAAATTCTAGCAGCTTCAAATTAAGCAGGAAAAGGCTGGTAGGCCTACATATGAAAGAATGGGTCTATGTGGTCAGTGTGCGCAGTATAAAAAAAATCCTGCACCACACACTGCATGAGAAAAAAAAAACTGACCGTTTTTTTCGTTTAAAACAGCGACTTTGCCGTCTATTTTTGTATGGTATTTATTGATGTATTCTCGTTTTCTTGGTCTCATGTGATAGAATGGAAGATATATTACAGAAATAGAGATGATTTTGATTGGTTTGACAATGACAAGTAGTACCTTGAAACTGAGCCGATGTTCAAGAGTAAACAAATCACACCATGCGTCCAATACACATCAACTGGCGAGTCTAATATTTTACACAAGTGCACTGATATTATTTATACCATTTTTACAATGATGCAGTTGTATACATAACAGTAAATCTTCTATTTTTTGTGAGAATAAAAATTAAAAATGGAAAGCAAAAGTAATGTAAGAGGGGCCTGAAGACGTGACTAATGAATAGAGAAGATGTTATTTTAGTGCCAGGAATGTCTGCCTTGTTTATTCTGGACCCTATTTTGAAATTGGCATCATTTGAAATTTGTGTGAAATTGGCCAAATTGTCATTTTCTGACCACTATTTTGGGTAGTTGAAATTGGTAAATAGGTTGTTTCTTGTACTCAATCGATAGAACAAATGGAGTTCTAGCGAAATAGCTATGATTTTAGTGGACTGGAACATTGGAATTGGCCAAAGATAGGGCTGAAAGTGGGTGAAATTGCCGATGCGTAAACATCTTCGAGACCGCTAACTTCGCGAGAGCACAATTCCGTAAGTTTTCATTCAAATTTCAAACTTTTGGTGTCGTTATGATCGGAAAAAGATTCTCTATCATTTCATAAGAAAAAATTATTATTATTTTTTCCAAAAAAATTTCGACCCTGAGAACGTATTTCCGAGAAGACCTGTTGACGCTCAAAGGGTTAACTGTTCATTTGTCCATTATAATTAGTGCTTTATATTTATTTCTCATTGTTTTCTGTATGTAAAACTATAGTATTTATATTCTTTAAAAAAATTAATTTTTGGTGAAATTTTTTGGGTGGAAATGGATTAATTGTATTTACATTATTTCTTATGGGAAATAAGGTTTTGAATAAAGAATTTTTCGTGTTGAGGTCTAGCTCCTGGAACGGATTAAGATCGTTAGTCGAGGGACCACTGTATGTAGGGTTCGTTACTATCCACGATAGGTCTTGGAACATATCCCAGCGGATACGGGGGTGGAGGGGGAACCCCGTACTTACCTTAAAATATTTTTCTTACTTATGATGAATGGTGAATATATTTATTGTAGGAAGTCTGAATAACTGAAGAATGGGTATAATTCAAAACCACTGTATTAGCAAAACACTGTAAAGTGAAGCACTGTAAAGCGAGGCCCTCCTTTATTTTAATTTTATGTAATAAAACAAAAACTATGTATCAGAAAATTCTTACCTTAACCTTAACGACTTTAACGACTTTGTGGACCTTGGCCTCGCAAAAGGCTCCCTTATACTTGGCAGATACCTCAGTTCCCACAGTCAGAAAGGGAGGATCCTCAGGCTGAAAAAAAAAGAGGAAATTTTGTTTAAAATCAAATCATAATGTTGATCTGTCATTTGAGATATCTTAAGATTTAGAATTTAAGATTTATAATTACTGAAGATTTAAGAAAATTTTAATTTTAAATCTTTATTGGCATGTGGTTGTCAAGTTTAAAACATTCTCCGTCTCAATTACGACAATGACGACTATCACGTTGTGGATGATGTATGAGCAAGTACAAAATAGTGCTGTTGAAATTCACCTTGTAAGACTGAGTGCAGATGTGCATATCCCGAAAGGAAAAGAAAAACACACATGAAGTTAAATACCTGTGGCAACCACATGTCAACGAGGGTGCAAGACCACACACAAGCTAATAGCTGTGGTCCTGCCCAGCAAGCTGCAAATTATGTATGTGAAGGAATCGCGTTCTCCTTGCGATCATAACTGAGCTGAAGGTCACTGTGTCAAGAATTAATAGAAAATATTGAGTACAAAGTCAACTCTTAATTCTCAAGAGATAATGACCAAACTAAATAAAAATTACAACGCATTGTAATAAATATGTACTATATACTGGCTTTTTATTTACTAAATGCACAACAGGTCAAAAATGGACTATATATATTGTTTTGAATATCTTCATACAGTACTGAAAACTCTTTAAAAACAAGTACTAAACATGTATAATTTGAATTTGAAAAATAGGCATCTAATCCCTAAATGTTTGGCCCCCACAATACAACATATGCTAGAGCATACCTGTGACCCCACATACCTGTGATTCCACATTTCTGTGACCCCCACATACCTGTGACCCCATATCCCTGTAACCTCCTTCAAGAGTTCTTGCATGATCACAGCCAGGCAGTCTTGTTAACCACCTGGTCAACTTGACTGTTGTATTAGCATTCCAGAGGCCCAAATAACCATCACAACCCAGCTGATTAGGAATTTGCAGGAGATACTGATTTGATTTCATTTTAAATTTCTTCTTTTGGTCTCATAATATTTCTGATTTTTGTTACAGATTGAAGTCTTGAGCTATGGATGCTGACAGTGGTCTCTAATGGTCGTTATGGCCCCCATGCCTTTCACTATGTTTGTTCCACACTTTCTTTCATATCTTTCAGTCCAGAAAGTTATGGCAGGATGTAGATTGGGGGACTAGGTCCCTAAGAAATTTTCATTCTCTCTCTCTCTCTCTCCTCACTACCAGAGAAAAATCAAAATCCTTTGTGGCATTCCTAGAAGTTTAGATGTTTTACTAAATCTATGGTGGCAGTAATCAACTTCTGTACATTTTGCAACTTGGGTATCTATTCTGCCTTGAAAGGCACCATGAGCACAATACTGCATCTGTGAGAGCACCAGTGAGTTGAAAAGTATCATTTACACTGCTAATCATGTTTTAAATACTCAAAACCCACTATGTATCATTTTCCTGGCCTCTGCTGCATGTGACTTAGTGTTCTCTAAATGACAAATCATCCTATATAATTATTCTAAATGACAAATCTGACAATTATTCCTAAGATTTTTACTTGGTCCCTGTGTTCTATAAGATGGTCTGCCTCCATTCTGTGTACTGTGATAATTTTTGAGTTCTTTATCCTTTCCATATCTAAGCAGCTGAAACTTGTCACCATTGAGCATTATGTTTTTAATTTGCCCATTTCAAAATTTCGTTAATACAGTGGTACCTCGACTTACGATGGTCCCCAAACTCACCCTTGTATGTAAGTTTATTTTTTTAAATGCTTTTGTAAGTGTAATTTTGGGGGTCTAAAAGGACTAGTCTATTTTACAACATTTCTTAAGGAGATAAATTCGTTTGGTAATGACACTTGAACAGCATTCTGGAATGAAAAAATATCGTAAGTCGAGGTACCACTGTATTAGTAATTTTCCTGTCTTTTACCGAGGCAAGTTCCATATCTGTGTTGCTATTGTCAGCAAGGGATGATACAAATCTGTGGCTAAATTTTTTACCTCTGTCTGCTATTTGGAAATTTCAAAACTGCTAAGCCCAAGTTAGAGATTTTCTTATAAGTACAGTGGTACCTCGAGTTACGATATTTTTTCGTTCGAGAATGCTGTTCAAGTGCCATTACCAAACGAATTTATCCCCATAAGGAATAATGTAAAATAGACTAATCCTTTTACACCCCCAAAAATATACCTACAAAAGCATTTAAAAAAATAAACTTACATAAAAGGGCGATTTTGGGGACCATCGTAACTCGAGGTACCACTGTAATTGCCCAAGCTTCCTGTATCTTTTATTTTTTTTTCAACAAGTCGGCCGTCTCCCACTGAGGCAGGGTGACCCAAAAAGAAAGAAAATCCCCAAAAAGAAAATACTTTCATCAATATTCAACACTTTCACCACACTCATACATAATCACTGTCTTTGCAGAGGCGCTCAGATACGACAGCTGAGACTAGTCCCTCCCAGCTGTCACTATCCCAGACCCCTCCTTTAAAGTGCAGGCATTGTACTTCCCATTTCCAGGACTCAAGTCCAACTAAATCAATTAACTGGTTTCCCTGAATCCCTTCACAAAATGTTACCCTGCTCACACTCCAACAGATCGTGATGTCCCAAAAACCATTCGTCTCCATTCACTCCTATCTAACACGCTCGCACATGCTTGCTGAAAGTCCAAGCCCCTCGTCCACAAAACCTCCTTTACCCCCTCCCTCCAACCTTTTCTAGGACGACCCCTACCCCACCTTCCTTCCCCTACAGATTTATACACTCTCCAAGTCATTCTACTTTGATCCATTCTCTCTAAATGACCAAACCACCTCAACAACCCCTCTTCAGCCCTCTGACAAATACTTTTAGTAACTCCACACCTCCTAATTTCCACATTCCAAATTTTCTGCATAATATTTACACCACACATTGCCCTTAGACAGGACATCTCCACTACCTCCAGCCTCCTCCTCACTGCAGCATTTGCAACCCATGCTTTATACACATATAAGAGTGTTGGTACCACTATACTTTCGTACATTCCCTTTTTTGCCTCCATGGATAATGTTTTTTGTCTCCACAGATACCTCAATGCACCACTCACCTATTTTCCTTCATCAATTCTATGGTTAACCTCATCCTTCATAAACCCATCCGCTGACACGTCAACTCCCAAATATCTGAAAACATTTACTTCTTCCATAATCCCTCTCTCCAATGTGATATCCAATTTTTCTTTATTTAAATCGTTTGATACCCTCATCACCTTACTCTTATCTATGTTCACTTTCAACTTTCTACCTTTACACACTCTCCCAAACTTGTCCACTAACCTTTGCAACTTTTCTTTAGAATCTCCCATAAGCACAGTATCATCAGCAAAAAGTAACTGTCAACGCCCATTTTACATTTAATTCCCCATAATTTAATCCTACCCCTCTCCCCAACACCCTAGCATTTACTTCTTTTACAACCCCATCTATAAATATATTAAACAACCATGGTGACATTACACATCCCTGTCTAAGACCTACTTTTACCGGGAAGTAATCTCCCTCTCTCCTACACACCCTAACCTGAGCCTCACTATCCTCATAAAAACTCTTTACAGCATATCCACTGCCTTTTCTAAATCCATAAATGCAATGAAAACTTCTCTACCTTTATCTAAATACTGTTCACATATATGCTTCACTGTAAACACTTGATCTACACATCCCCTACCCACTCTAAAGCCTCCTTGCTCATCTGCAATCCTACTCTCTGTCTTACCTCTAATTCTTTCAATAATAACCCTGCCATACACTTTACCTGGTATACTCAGTAAACTTATTCCCCTATAATTTTTACACTCTTTTATCCCCCTTCCCTTTATATAAAGGAACTATACATGCTCTCTGCCAATCCCTAGGTACCTTCCCCTCTTTCATACATTTATTAAACAAAAATACCAACCACTCCAGCACTATATCCTCCCCTGCTTTTAACATTTCTGTCATGATCCCGTCAGTTCCAGCTGCTTTACCCCCTTTCATTCTACGTAATGCCTCACGCACTCCCCCACACTCACATCCTACTCTTCTTCACTCCTAAACGATGTTGTACCTCCCTGGCCAGTTCATGAAATTACCGCCACCCTTTTTTCATCAACATTTAAAAGTTCCTCAAAATATTCTCGCCATCTACCCAATACTTCCAGCTCCCCATCTACTAGCTCCCCTACTCTGTTTTTAACTGACAAATCCATTCGTTCCCTAGGCTTTCTTACCTTGTTTATCTCACTCCAAAAATTTTTCTTGTTTTCAGCAAAATTTCTTGACAAGAGCCTCTCCCATTCTTTCATCCGCTCTTCTTTTGCACTCTCTCACCACTCTCTTCACCTTTCTTTTACCCTCCATATACTGTGAGTTACCTTGCCAACATCAATGGAAATAAATGCTATGTCACAAATAACAGCCCAATACGAACTATGTGCAAGCTGATAAAATTAACATACAACTAAAGGTACACCCAGTGCCGAGACCCAACACCGATATAAATTCGTACTAGTACGTCTTACGCACTGGGGTTATTGACGTACTAGTACGCCTAAATTCTAGCGCCCTCAAATAAAGCAGAAACAGGCTGTTAGGCCTAGATGTGATAGAATGGGTCTGTGCGGTCAGTGTGCGCAGTATAAAAAAATTCCTGCACCACACAGTGCATAATGAGGAAAGAAAAAAACTGACCGTGTTTTTGGTTTAAAACAGCGACTTTGCAGACTATTTTCGTATGGTATTTATTTTTGTATTCTCGTTTTCTTGGTCTCATTTGATAGAATGGAAGATATATTACAGAAATAGAGATGATTTTGATTGGTTTGACAATAACAAGTACCTTGAAATTGAGCTCAAAGTAGCGAAAATGTTCGATTTTTGACGATGTTCAAGAGTAAACAAATCACACCATGCGTCCAATACACATCAACTGGCGAGTCTAATATTCATGCACAAGTGCTCTGATATTATTTATACCATTTTTACAATGATGCAGTTGTATACATAACAGTAAATCTTCTATTTTTTGTGAGAATCAAAATTCAAAATGGAAAGCAAAGGTAATGTAAGAGGGCCTGGAGACGTGACTAATGAACAGAGAAGATGTTATTTTAGTGCCAGGAATGTCTGCCTTGTTTATTATGGACCCTATTTTGAAATTGGCATCGTTTGAAATTTGTGTGAAATTGGCCAAATTGCCATTTTCTGACCACTATTTTGGATAGTTGAAATTGGTAAATAGGCGGTTTCTTGTACTCAATCGATAGAAGAAATAGAGTTCTAGCGAAATAGCTATAATTTTAGTAGACTGAAACATTGGAATGTGCCGAAAATAGGGCTCAAAGTGGGCGAAATCGCCGATGCGTAAGTGTCATGGCTACCGCTAATTTCTCGAAAGCATAATTCCGTTAGTTTTCGATCAAATTTCATAATTTTTGTGGCGTTATGATCGGAAAAAGATTCTCTATCATTCCATAAGAAAAAATAATTTTTTTTTTTTTTTTAAATTCGTGGACCCTGAGAACGAGTTTCAGAGAGACCCCTTGGACCCCCAAAGGGTTAACACTTCTGTTTTGTAAAAACCTCCCATAAGCTACCTTTTTCTCTTTTATCACACCCTTTACTTCTTCATTCCAACACTCACTCCTCTTTCCTCCTGCACCCACCCTCCTATAGCCACAAACTTCTGCCCCACATTCTAATACTGCATTTTTAAAACTATCCCAACTCTCTTCAACCCCCCCACTACTCATACTTGCACTAGCCCACATTTCTGCCAATAGTTGCTTATATATCACCCTAACTTCCTCCTCCCTTAGTTTATACACTTTTACCTCTCTCTTACTTGCTGTTGCCATTTTCTTTTTGTCCCATCTACCTTTTACTCTAACTGTAGCTACAACCAAATAATGATCCGATATATCCGTTGCCCCTCTATAAACATGTACATCCTGAAGCCTACCCATCAACCTTTTATCCACCAATACATAATCCAACAAAATACTTTCTTTATGTGCTATATCATACCTTGTATATTTATTTATCCTCTTTTTCATAAAATATGTATTACTTATTACCAAACCTCTCTCTACACATAGCTCAATTAATGGTTCCCCATTTACATTTACCCCTGGCACCCCAAATTTACCTACTACTCCCTCCACAACATTTTTACCCACTTTAGCATTAAGATCCCCAACCACAATTATTCTCTCACTTGGTTCAAAACTCCCCACACACTCACTCAACATTTCCAAAAATCTCTCTCTCTCCTCTCTTCTCCAGGTGCATAAACACTTACTATAACCCACTTTTCACATCCAACCTTTATTTTACTCCACATAATCCTTGAATTTATACATTTATATTCCCTCTTTACCTGCCATAACTGATTATTCAACATTATTACCACTCCTCCTTTAGCTCTAACTCTATTTGAAACCCCTGACCTAATCCCATTTATTTCTCCCCACTGAAACTCTCCTACCCCCTTCAGCTTTGTCTCACTTAAAGCCAGGACATCCAGCTTCTTTTCATTCATAACATCTACAATCATCTCTTTCTTATCATTCGCACAACATCCACGCACATTCAAACATCCCACTTTGACGGTTTTCTTCTTTTTCTTTTTAGTAAGCTATACAGGAAAAGGGGTTACTAGCCCATTGTTCCCGGCATTTTAGTTGACTTTTACAACACGCATGGCTTACGGAGCAAAGATTCTTATTCCACTTCCCCATGGATATGAAAGGAAAAGCAATAAGAACAAGAACTATTAAGATAAAATCAAAGAAAACTCAGATGAGTATGTATACATAAACGTGTACATGTTTGCGTAGCGTGACCTAAGTGTAAGTAGAAGTAGCAAGACGTACCTGAAATCTTGCATGTATCTATCATCAACTATTCCCTCAAGAGGTAATTTCAATAATAAATTCAGTAACAAAATAAAGCTAATATACATTCACTCTAAAGAAAGCCGCACACGTACTATCAATTACTGCAGTGCTGTTTGACAAATTTATTAAAACCAAAATATTTCCAAACATTAATAAACTAACTAGGATTAGGACACCCCATCTAAAATCAATAACTGAGTTAATTGATAACTTGACATTACTTCAAAAAATATTTGAAAAAATACACAAGGGAATGTATGAATTCATAAAAACATTTTTAACTCTTGTCAGTTTTGTTTCTGTTAGGCAGATTACTGTGCTAACTGTACTTGGGTTTAGTTTACTGCCATGATCATCTCCATTTTAGGGTGTTAAGGATAAACAGAATGTAATCTTTGCGACCCCTAGTACTGCACTAATGTAAATACAGTACTTTCATATAAGTGTCGTGACAACTAACTAGGAATATATTGTATCAGTTTTCCCCACCACCAGGTTCAGGAGCTTCTAACCACATTCTAGCTACAGTGACCCTTTTCTACTGAATGCTCTCTTCTATGACAGCAGTTCTGGGGACTGTCACCACGTCACTGCCATTATTACAGTAACAGAGGGAGCATTAAATCCATGTGAGTTACTGTATTTCATGGCATATAATGCACATGAGCCTACAAGGCACACCCTTATGTGGTAGGCATATTGTGGAAAAAATAAAATAAATGATAGTGAGCCAGTGGCTGACTTTATCTACACGACATAGCTGGCAAATGCAGAACCTTGCACAACCTGTAGTCTGCTCAAACACCACCACCAATAACTAAAGCAAATATATAGCTACCTGTTGTTTACAGACTGCTACGTCACAATTATTTACAACTGCTGAAGCAGGTTTGCTTATTACGTACCAGTAATACGTAAATTATAATTTATAAGATACTACTAGTAAGTTTAAAGTAATCTGAGAAAGGTTTGCTGGGGGTAGGTGTTTGGAATTTAATTTACCAGTACTGCAGCACTGAAACCACCACTTGCCAGTAACCCAAAGCCTACCCTTATTCCTCTCATGGAGCATATAAGCTTAGTGCAGGATGATTTTTAGGTATACCCTCTGCAAGAAAATATGGTATACAGTGCCTGGGGAAATAGAGCCAACTGGGTTTAATCATTTGTTACAGAAATTTCCATCATCATTATGATAACAGCAAAATAATCTCATCTTTATCCACCACAATTGCTATTACAAGCCACTTGCCCCCCCCCCCTATTAGTCCATTAAATTTAAACTTGACAGCTAATACAGTGGACCCCCGGCTAACGAACAAAATTCATTCCAGAAGCCTGCTCAAGTGCCATTACCGAACGAATTTACTTCCTTAAGAAATAATGTCACGTAGGTTAGTCTATTTCAGACCCCCAAAAATACGCTTCCACAAGCACTTACAATATTATACTTACATAAATGTACGATTTCCGGGGTGTTCGTTAGCCGGGGGTCCATTGTATATACAGTGGTACCCGGTTTACGATGGTCTCCAAACTCGCCCTTTTATGTAAGTTTATTTTTAAATGCTTTTGTAAGTGTATTTTTGAGTCTAAAAGGACTAGTCTATTTTACATTATTCCTTATAGGGATAAATTCATTTGGTAATGGCACTTGAACAGCATTCTGGAACGAAAAAATATCGTTAACCGGGGTACTACTGTATATGTATTAGGGTTCAACTTATGTTATAGAACAAGATCAGTGGAGGTTTAAAGGGAACCATTTAACAAATGAATTATAAAATACTAGCCACAAGCCAGCCTCAATTTTATTTAGAGGGTTAAACAGCGTTTTTTTTTTACATAGCACAAGTCAAGGGGTACACTTTCAATCCAAAAATTATGGCTTATTCTGAATATGAAGCACAAGGGTCAGTCTTTTTTTAGTTTTAAATAAATATGGTTTAGATTTTTCCAGATAAACTAACCGATTTTTAAAAATAAAGTTTTGTTTAAAAAATCAAGAGGTTCAAAGAATCCCCGGCATTAAACTCATGAACAGATCACCACAGGTGCATGCTGATTATTTCTATATAAACTATAGAAAACTCTCAATACAGTGCCTCACAAGTGATTCAAAAACTGCAAGGCAGAGAAGGAATAAAGGCAAACTATTACAGTAGACAGTGGCGGCTCATCCATAGGAGCTGCAGTCCCCCCAGATGCTCACTGCCAGACGTATGACTTCATTAACCTTACGTTACAATAATTTGCAAACGACAAATATATTACACGAAAAATCTGTTGCATGTTGTTTTAAATGTATTTATAAGTGGATTTTTACTTTTTTTGTTGAAAAAGAGAGAAAAAATAATTAAAAATAGAAGTTTGATGTGGTATGATAGTACAGTGCACCCCCGCCTAACAAACAAAATCCATTTCAGAAGTCTGCTCAAGTGCCATTACCGAACGAATATACTTCCTTAAGAAATAATGTCACGTAGGTTAGTCTATTTCAGACCCCGAAAAATACACTTCCACAAGCACTTACAATATTAAACTACAGTAGATCGTCATTTAGCACGAGATTATGTTGCACATTATGGGTATTGTATGATTGAAGAATTGCGGCACATTATTATCTAACACGACGTAAAAATGATATTACACGGTTCACAGGAGGGGAAAAATTTTGAACGCACGGTAGCCCACGGTGGGTTAAACCATTGAGTCAGTGGGGGTCCTACTGAGGGTGGCTATGAGCCACATCAAGTGTTTAATGCTGACAGAGA